>KZ123395.1:581-14589 GCA_002157025.1 Melampsora abietis-canadensis | reverse complement strand
GTTCATCGGATGTTAGATAAAATTCGGATGGAAAAGCGAAATAGGCCAATCTCAGAGTCAGTTGATGCCCTTCACTACCCATAACAGGTTCACAAAAGTAATGTTTACCAATCAATGATGGTTTCTTCTAGAGCTACAGCTCATCGTGGTGGACCCCGGTCCGCGCATCAAATGACTCTTTGGACGGATAGGTATCGGCCCACAAAGTTTATCGACTTGATAGGAGATGAGGTATGCTTGGATTTTTACCTTACTTCAGTTTCACGATGGTTGAGGACTTTTTGCGGTTAATCCTACGTAGAGAGTGTTCCGAAACGCAATGTCTTGGCTCAAAGAATGGGATCAATGCGTCTTCAAACATGAACGCAGCGCAGCTTCAAGACGCAAGGTTGCCAAGAAGCGTTCAGCTCAGGCCGCTTTTGCTGCCTCTGGATCCAAAGGTCCAGCGAATAATTTCACCCCTGACCCTTTGGGTCGACCGCAAGAGAAAGTGTTGTTATTGTGTGGGGCACCAGGATTGGGGAAGACTACGATGGCCCATGTCCTCGCCCAGCAAGCTGGCTACGATATTGTCGAGATTAATGCCAGTGATGATAGGACGTCCAAGGTAGTTACCGAACGAATCAAAAGCGCTCTAGAAACGCGGACTCTGGATTCGGGTGCACGTCAAGGAGGAGGGATGACTTTCAAAGATAACCGTCCGACGTGTGTGATTATCGATGAGATCGACGGGGCAGGAGGGGGTACCGAGGGTGGATTTGTCAAAGCGCTAGTTAAACTCATTACTGATGGTAGCACTGCAAAAACATTCAAGGGTACGTCTGACCTTGTCAAAGATTGATCACGATTTGAGGAAGAGATGTGAATTGAATGCATAACTTTTGAACTCATCAGCGAGAGGCAAGAAGGCTGAAATCAAACCGCTTGTGCGACCCATCATTTGCATCTGCAATGATTTGTATGTGCAAACTCTGAGGCCGCTGCGACCCATCGCCCGCATCATCCGGTTCTCAACTCCCACTCCGATGACCATCATCAAGAGGCTACAAACGATATGTGACATGGAAAAGCTGAAAGCTGATCTACGAAATCTGACATTCCTAGTGAAGATTGCTTCTGGAGATCTGAGAAGTTGTCTGAACACGTTACAAGCAGTACAGAGCCAGTCTAGTGTTGCCAGTGAATCAGCTATCAAGAGCGCTGCGATGGTGGGAATGAAGGATACCGGTACTTCTGTTCAAAGCGTCTTGTCCAAACTTTTCAAGTTGCCAAGGAAGACTAAGGAAGGAGAATCAGGTTAGCAGTAATCTCTTGTATCAGGATTTGGCATCTGAGTCACGAGCAGGCAGGAATTCGTCAATGAACATTCGAGCGTTCTTTTGTTGATTCGTGATCTTCGGTTTAAAGGTCATCAGCTCTCGGAATTGATCAATGACATAAGCACCTGCGGAGAATACAATAGGATCATACAAGGATGTTTCGAATCTTATCTCTCAGCCAAACGGCCGACGGATTTATGGGCCACTTATGAATCAGTTCATGAGTGGCTCAACTTTTATGATCGACTTGAATTAAAACTTAAATCCGAACAAAGCTATGGCCTGAACAGCTATTTTCCGTATGCAATCGCACCTTGGCGCGAGTTGATGGGCAAGATTTCGAATACAGCACCCGATTATCCGAGAGTCGATTACGAGATGTATCTGAAACAGGCTGCGCATCAAGAATTCTTAGGGTCCTTCAAGCAAGCGATGTCGCCCTTGATGAGAGTCTCCTTCATGACGGATGCGGTGATCAGCGAACTGATACCACTATTGATGCGGATCATCTCACCCGACTTGAGACCGGTGAATTCGCAACTGATCAGGCGCGAAGAGCGTGATGTGATGATGAGGGTAGTCAATATCATGCTTGACTTGGGTCTAAAATTGTTACAAGACAAAGGGGAGGATGGTCAATTATCATTTGTTTTAGACCCGTGCGCACCATACTTTCCTTCCTGGTTCTGTCCAATGGTGTCGCGCCCAATAACGCTGATCAGTATCTTCATTCTGCTAGTCCCATTGATATCTTTACTCAATACGAAGGAAAACGCCCTCAAGACATTCCAGCTCCTCGATATGGAGTCCGTCAGATGATTGCAAGAGAGGTGAGATGATGTTGTGTGCTTCCGAGGCGATATGTGGACTAATCTTAGAACTCAATGTTTCATACCTAGATGGATCTAGTCTTGATCAAACGCAATCAAGGAAGCGTCGCAACTGGCGAAACAGCAACTAGTGACATATACGGAGCTTATAAAAGGTATAGCCCTCGACGTACTTCTCGTTCAGAGTAGAGTTGAACTGATTTTTGTACATGTGTCTACAGGAAAGCTGTTGCTCCGGCTGAAAAGGAAGAAGACGTAAGAGCACACGTGCTAGACTATGTTCAAGAAACCTTGGTCATAGAATACTGACACCTTGCTTGGTCGTCGCTAACAGAAAGTTGCAGTAGACTTTTTCGGGCGTTTGGTAGCGGATTCAACAACAGGAATTATGGACAGTTAGTACACGATCTCTCATATGTCCAACCGTCTGATCACTATACTCCATCGAGGCTGAGCTTTTGCGCGGGATCGTCTTAGGTCAAGGGGATCCGATTCGCAAGAAAGCCACCGTGCTTTATAGATACCATGAAGTAAGTTATCCTGTACATTTCACGCAGGTCCCAATCAATCCCGCACTTTGGGAACAAGAGTTGCTAAACTTGTGTTGCGCTCCAGGGCTTTTCGAATGCTGTGAAAAGGCCGCTTAAGTTCAGCGAGTTCTTGATGAGGTGAGATCTATCGCGGCGCACAGCGATCACCAATCTCGCGCCTGCTCGATGTAATTGAAGATTTGAAGGAAGGCTGGAAACCACTGAAAGGGCTGCCTAGGGCTCGAAGCGAATGGTTTGTCCGGGTTCTTTAGTGAAGAGATCTGTGGCCAATCGAAGGATGGATGAAAGCCACTCAAAAACAGCACGAAATGGTTCGCGATAACAGCCTCATTGTAAGCCATTATGATCAACTTGAAGTTAGAGAGATCTTTCTTTCTTGTTGCAAACTGTTGTTCTGGCCCGCGCGCTCGGTTATGCATGTCCTTGGATCATTGTGTGAAGAGAAGAGAAAGTCTTCACATTCCAATCATCCATGTTGATCATCAACAGAAAATCTGGCTGGTATCACCAGTGATACCACCTACATAGGCTCATGGCCCAGCAAGCACCATTTGGAATGAAAAATCGTTTATTTGAACTCGAGTCCAGACCCACTGTGTCATGCCATGCAATGATAGGTTTGATTGTTTGAGGTGAGAGTGCAATTGATTGAAAACCTTGGACTCGAATCAAGATTGGTCTGAAGCTTGAGTTCATAACCTTCCGAACAGCGGGTAAACAAGAGTGATAATTCGCTTTGGGTGGTCTACTGCGGTGTGAAGTGGGGGGTAACTTCATGCTTTGTCAGTGATGAATTGCAGTGTTGTGAGATGTTGAGTGCCTGCGAGTAACAAACTAAACCACTTTGATGGTCTGTTTTGATGATAGATTTCTAAGTTCGATACCAGACAATTGTTTGAGAAAAAGGTACGCTCAAAACAACCTTTTTACAAATGAAGCCATTCACAAGACCCCCTGTGAGATGATGGATGACTTGCTTGTCAAAGAAACAAGTTTCCAAAAAGGTATTTTCCAAAGCCTCTCAAGACATCTTCCAAAAACCTCGATAAAATCGCGTTACAATGCAAAAAGAAAACCATATACGACGCACTCTAAAATATATAAACAAAAGTGAGAAAAGACAAGGATAAGAGAAAAGGGTGATACCAAAAGAAAATCGGTGTAAATACATCATCGTGTTGTATACACACACACACATCGAAGATCCTCATTGAAAACAATTGTATAACTATAATGAAGTGAGAGAGAGGGAAAAACATGATATCACAAAAAAGTTAATTCGAAGGTCCTTTTTATTTCTTCCTTTTGCAAACGAAAAAGTGACAAGAAGATCCTTAGAAAGAAATCCAACGTAGTTTTTTATGCCCACTCGATATCACAAAACAAAATCAAACGAATCATTAGTCAATGCGGTTTATTTTAGTCAATCGAGCTCTGCACTCACAGCTTTAAATTTCTCCCAGGCTGTTCCATGTACCACTTCTTCCTCTGCATCACGTGACTCATCTCGTGAATCTGTCACAAAGTCCTGAAGCTCACATATTTCGGATCAGCAAGATGTATCAGATAAGGGACAATCTAAAAAGGCTCACCATCTCATGAACTCCTAAAGGAGAAGCCCGAATCTTTGCAAACTTTTGATAGTAAAATCGACTTCCGCCATACAAGATAAAGGCAAGTACGATAGGAAGATATCTAAATTGTTGAAAACCAGAAAGATGATTAAAGAATTTGTCAGTCAGAGTCAGCTTCATGTATAATGTGATTAGATTCTCTTGAACGAGACTAACCCGGTGATGAAGTCCGCTGTGCTCCAGTGGTCGTTAATCTGATAAAGAGTGATGTAAGTTTTCAGATGCTAAGCAGTTCGAACAGGAGGAAGGGGGCTTACGAAGACTGTGTATGAGTTGAAGAGTAAGATCAAGCAACACATCACCAAGCCATATATAGCACCAGCGGTCCTCTGCGAACGTGATGGAGTTAGAGAGTCAGTCTTCAATCGTGGCGACGTGTCGAATCCCATCTTGTGAGAGCGAAATAATCAAGAAAGTGTACTAACAAGTGTGGATTTGTATGGAAACAAGTCTCGATCAATGCCCTGAGCTTTGACTCCGGCATCGAATCTCAGGTAGGTGATTAGGATTCCGACCCATGTCAACAAACCGGTGACACTAGTCATAGCTAGTGTTTGACAGCAATTGACAGAGGTTAGCATCCTGGTTGATGAGCAGGGGATAGACCAGAAGAGAAGAGAGCTAACTCGACAACCACCCAAAGACCTCTCCGGCACTCCCTACTCCTACCGACATGAATGACAGGAATCCGACAATGAACGAGACCAACAGCGCGACCCATGGTAGTCCCCAGGAAGTGGTTTTGGTAAACACCTTGGGGGCGTTTCCAGCAAGAGCAAGACCGTAAAGTGCACGTGAGGAAGAGTACATGTCACTTGAAGCCGCTGACCAGGCAGAAGAAAGTAATGCAGCATTGATGATTCTAGACAAGATGATCTGATCAGAAACTCTATGACATATGCTAGACACCTTTTATGAACACTGACGATGGTAAAGCCTTGATGCCGGAGTTTTGGATCGCGATCACGAAGGGTGAAGAAGCAGCATCATGTGAATCGAGATTGAGACGTGGATCATCAGAGGCTACCAAAAGTCCGATGACAAAGGTACCAAGGATGTAGAACATGCAGATCCGAACAGCCACTCCTCTGATAGCTGACGGGAGTGATTTCTTGGGGTTCTTCGCCTCACCCGCTGTGATGGCAGTGATTTCGGTACCGATGTACGAGAATGCAGCCTGGATGAGAACAGCCCTAATGGCGATTGGGGAAAGGAGAAGATATCAGGTCAAGGGAGCTATGAGACGAGACAAGAAAAGGCATGCATACCAGAAACCAAGGAAACGACCCAAAGAGCCTTCAATCTTGAGGTATTGAACAAATGGACCTGGCTTCCTCCAATATCGGAATCCAATCGGGTCATGGTCGGGCCCACCTCCAGCATCTGTTGCGGTAACATTTTGTTAGTCCAGCGTTGAGATTGCAAAACATGAAAGCACGCGACTCACCTAAAATGATTCCGAGAATGATCAAGCCCACCTGTCATATAGTGAAATCAAGACCAATCAGGGTAGGTTGATAAGTCGAGCACCTTGAGTCGAACGATTGAACTATCATACTTACAATTGTAATCACTTTGATAGACGCAAACCTATTACATTAGGATGAAGTTAGTTGAAATTCCTATCAAGACCTTTATCGAGAGCGGTTTGGTGGTGGTATTAGACGTACCAGAACTCGAATTCGGCATAAAACCTTTTCAGTAATCGACAAACAACGGTTTTTAATTAGTGAGATATGTGTATGTGATGATATAAGATGGTATAAACTGACTTTGCTCCACCCATGTTGATAGCTGTTACAATCAATAAGAAGATCGTGATCCACACCGCATTGTTAACTTCTTTGGTCCAATAATTCACCAGTACAGCGGATGCTGTGATCTCTGTGGGTAACACTGTTTTGCGGAGAGTTACAGGAATAAGCGGTCAGATGGATTTGACAGGATTCGTACACAGCATACATACCGATTGCCCCTGTGTTCGAGTAGAAACCCAAAGAGAGAGAAAAAATCAGATGATCGTCTGTACACAGCGAAGAACGATGAGAAGGGTTGACAAACAATTGTACCAATAATTCCATCCCATCTGGCACAGAAATTACATGATCAGATTTGTTGAGTCTGAGTAAGATAGAATCATCACAGCAAATTCATGAGAAACTTACAGAAAACGAAAGACTAGGATCAACGAATCTCCTAGCTAACGTAACGTGACCTCCAGCAATAGGAAGATGAGCAACTGATATGAAAGGGAACATTAGATGATTACAGATCAGTTCAAGTCAAAAGACAGAAACACTCAACTCATTTCTCCTATGGAGGCCATCACATTCCATACAACTGAAGAAAGATCTCATCAGTTCGATGGATCATTAAGAGGTAGATGATATACTCAACTAGTGCCCATGACGGTATAACCGAGTAACAACCCAAGTGGACCACCACGCGCCAAAGCATTAGCAGTACCAAGAAACAATCCAGTTCCAATGACACCACCGATAGAAATCATCTAAATATGATTGGATCATCCATAGAAGATTTGTTTGTTGAACAGTTGCATACATCAAAGAACAGGATGAAATGATCACAAACCTGAATATGACGAGATTTCATGGCCCGGTTGAGGTCGTGATGAGGTGGAGGCACTTCCTCGATTTGATACGACTCTGTGCCATCCACAATCTTGTTCTGCGGATGTTTCTCGTCCATGTTGATTTGGAAAAGATGATTTACAGTTGGACAGGAACCGATTTGATGATGATGTAGTATGTACTGATCAAGTCCCAAGCAATGGAAGACGAGGAGGGTTGAGAAGACGTCTAGACTCGAGAGGAAAAAGGTTCAACGAAATAATTATCAACAAGTGTGGGAATGTTATGGATGACGATGGCTCGAGAGAAAGAGAAGGCTGAGATGAAGATTTGAAATTAAAAAGGTGAGCTGATCAGTGATGAGAGAGGATTTAAACTGCCAAGAGATACAGATACACAATGAAATATATGCTGCAAGTGCCTGATCTGAAAAAACAAGATGTACGCGTGTGATATTGAAAAGCTGCGGTCTAGTTTAAAAGCCGAGAGTCAAAATGAAGTTGGACACAGTATAAAGTGTTTGAATATTGAGATTTGGACTATCAACTCGAAAAAGAGCTTTGTAAATTAATAAATAATGCTGGGTACTGGCTAGAGCGGTGGGAAGAAGATCATGGGATTAGTGGGAAGAGTAGCCGATCACTGATCCACGACTACACCAAAGACTACAACATTACAACTGAGAGAAGCTTGTAGATAGTCTAGCCTATAAGTAGTGGCTCTCTTTGGTGAACAGAGCGGTGATTCACCCTTTGTGACCGGACTGTTTTGTGCAGCGAGAAGAAAGGGATCACTAACGGTTATTCTAACAAGGATCAAGGATGAGAGATCAACAGAGTTGCCTGCACTCAAAAGCCCACAGTGAATTTCGCTCAAAATGAAAAAAAAGTCAAAAGCCAAGAAATACCAACTCACCTTTTCTGTCTTAAAATAAATTTAGGAGTTCTTCAAGCTCTCTCGCGTTTGTGTTGGTCTTGTTTGCCTTTGTCAATCTTTGTGATACAACTTGATGTGAGGCTTTGTGAGGCTCAGGAGATGTGGTCCGTGGATGGGAGGCAGATGTGAAGTACGTGATCCAATGATTAGATAAGCGTTGGATGTGAGAATCAGACTGAAGTAGGTAGTCTTGATCCTAAATGAATAAAGTGATTGTTGATTAAGATATAAAGGAAATAAAGATCAGCTTGAGTTCAATTTGATTGAGGGTTGAGTTCAATTTGATTGAGAGTCAATGTGAAAAGTTGAAAGCTAGAGAAGACAATCTTTGAGATTGGTTGAGATTGTATGCTATGTTATGTATAGGATGAAACTGAGCTTGATATGTAGGTAAGTGGTGAGTAAGATTGAAAGAGCTTTGATTGGGTAGAAGGTGGAGAAGCTGATCAAAGAGTGAGTCTAGATTGATGAGAGTCAAAAGATGAGAATCTAAAACCAAGTTTCGAATCAGATTGGTCTTCTTCTGTCTTTGTTCTGTGAATGCTCTTAGACTGAGTATTATATCAGAAATCAGGAAATCAGGAAATCAAAAATCTAAAAAGATCGATTAAGATTTGGTGCAGCTTTGAATTTAATAAATTCCGAGGAATCAAATCAGTAAGAAGAGAGTCTCAAGTTAAGAATCGCACTTCAAGAAAGTGAATAGGTACAAGGATGTAGTTCCCATCACTGACTGTGACTGTGACTGTGACTGTGACTGTGACTGTGACTGTGACTGTCTGGTTGATGTTTGATGATGGATGACGTGGTATTCGATTTGCTCAAAGACGCTATCAGTTCATCATCTCCAATAGTAATCCGCATTTATCAATTCAATCATCTGTGTGAGCGCGGTTTAAAGTGTTCATCCTAATCCGGTATAACAACAAATCAATCGAGTGCAGCAACCCAGCAACACCAGCATCGCCACTATACTACATAGAGACTCAGCGTACCAGCATGTCCACCACACCAGTGCCACCGAATCGGACGGGACACCGCCTTTTTGTAAGTTTCCCATTTGCTGTACTCTGATTCATTCAACCAATCATTCATTCATTCATTCATCAAACTGTTATCTTATCAACGCATATATACCATCTTTTATCATCTGATTCTGATTTCATCTGATAGTTGTATGTATGCATCAAAATGAATTTCCTTCTCACAGCAACGTTGAGCCTCTTCTATCAATCAATCGATCAATCCATCAATCACTCATTGATCTTTGAGAATTTAAGTTTTTTTTGTGTGAAGAACTTGCTGTGAATGAACTTCTAATCAGTTTGAATGAAGTTGAAGATCTTATTCGATTTCAATTCCGTAAATCATTGATAATCATTAACAATCTCATTCGATTCTTTACAGTAACACCACCAAAGTTTCATAACAGAGCTTCACCCACTCGGATCAGTTTATGATTCATCAATTCGTTAATCTCCTCGCAATGGTATGTATCTACATTCTTTATTCCTCATCATGATCTTCCGCACATTGGTATACATCACTTTCAATTGTCCATATGAAATGAACAAAAATAATAATACCATCTATGGTAAACAAACCATCGATTTTCTTTCTTAAGTAAGAGGCTATCCAGGGGTAGGTAGTATGTAGTGCTACTATGTTGACTTATGAAGCTGAACACATACTGAGTTTGGGTGTTTGGACGGATTTGTGAACATTTCACTCGGTTCTTCAAAATCCCAAAGACTCCGATCGACCATCCGAAATTTGAATTCATGAACCAGCGCGGTTGCGTTTTTGAATGGATCCAAAAGTCTATCTGTATTACAAAATTCAAGTATACTGTATACTTAATCGGCTGAGCTATGGATCAGATTCAGACCCACAAAGCTTGGCACGCATTGCTATACATACCAGATTGCGTGCAATACACCCTTGCGGTTTGCCGCTTTACAGATGGCTGAGACACTCGCGCTATGTGGTTGCGATGTGTGGATAGATGATCCAAATGAATGCTGGCAGGATGGGTTTGTGACAGAATTGGTTTGAGGAAGCAAAAGACGGCGGTCGGGCCTGGGAATCAAGTTCAGCTTGCGAAAGACGAATTGTAAGGATTACTCAGGCAGTGTGCTTCGAATCAAACGATTACAGATGTTGTACATACAACATACTTACGTGAAGTGATTGGGATCGATCATGAAGGAAAACAAACTGAGTACACCTCAAGTCTTGAAAGTTGTGGTTTACATAATCGAAAGCCCAGTAAAATCTTTCCGGTCACGATTTGGTCAACTCAGTGCTTCCATTACCCGAGGTCACTCAAAAGCTTAATCAAGTGAGATCATGATATCCAAGCAGCCACTTCAAGTAGCATTTGGGTTATAGAGCAAGTATACCACACACTGGCTTCTCAAAACACCAGATGTACACGGCTTGCAAGTTTGGGCTCGACAAATCTTTACTCTATTAAAACTCCTCGCATTTCTTCCCATAAAAGATGAGTAAGGTAGTCTCAACGAGTCAGAGTGCTTCAAAGGGTTTCTGCTTAAGAAATCAATTCTTGTTTTCCATGTATATTTCCGAATCCTAAAGAAATGAACTAATCACAGACCTACCATCATCATACCAACATTGAAAGTGGCCAAGAAGAAATGGTATAATTCCAGGGTGAAATTCAAGCTGTTCTCAAAGATCGGCCAAGATCAATGATTATTGACGTCCAAGAAGAGGACTTCCTGCATCTGCCACTCCGGCAATGGCTGCTTTGGAGGTCGATCCACTGTGTGGAGCCAAGTTTTTGCCCATACTTCCAAGATGTCCTTTCTAAACTCCGTTGTTGATCATCAGCGATGATGACTTGAAGATAAGATGAGGCGACGAGTGAAGAAATACGTACGGTTGTAAGATGCTCGTGTGCTTTGCGTAAGACGCGTTCGATACCATCTAGACCTAGAGGTTGTGAAGTATATTGGTCAGCTGGCTGAACAAGCATTGCAAAGATGTTCAAAAAACCTTTTTCAAGTTGAGCCAAAGGCGGGCCGAAAGAAAGTCTAACAACTGTTAGAAATCGAATTCCCAGCGCAGCAAAATTAGCGAGACGATCGAGTAAACTAAACGGGTTAAAAATTGAAGAATTGCATACAATGATGACAAGGCGAGCTAAAGAGATTTCTTCGATGAGCCGGATTGAGATCGAAGAAGATTCCAGGGACAACGATGACTTTTTGCTTGAGTAATTCCTCGAAGAAGACCAATCCACTGTTCAATGGTGGAGGAAGATCGGATAAACTGGTTCAGGAGATGAAAGTAGTTCAGGATCTCTGTTCGAAGGCTTGAGCGTAAGGTTTCCCTTCACTTACTCTAGCCAGACTGATTTGAGAGCCAACAATGTGTCAATGCAATGGCCAAGGCGTCACCAAGGCGAAAAAGGAAATGAAAACTGACTGTAAAAGGTCCACTTGGGTGGTACTTTGACCTTCAATCCCATTTCTTCTAATCGTGCTAAAACTCGCTCTTTCTTCATCCTAAAATGTTTTTGCAATGCAACTTTGTCTTGTTGGACACGCTGCAGATCCAACATTGGTATAGCTGCCATTTGCATGATATGACTTGCTCCTCCATCCAAGAAACTTCCACTCTGGGATAAGGCGGATATCAAACATTTCGGACTAGGAAGCACCCGCGTTAGTATGGTTGCTACAACACCGAATAGCTCTATGAGAAAGATACGAACCCAACAACCCAACATACCCGCCATCCTGGGCAACGCCTGGTGATTCATTCCAAGGGATTCATTATTCAATTTGGTTATTGGGGGATGTATGGATGAGTATGGTACAGGTGAAAAACCTTGAATCTGCCTTCAAAAGCTTACCAGTTCTTTGTCAACCCATCGATGATGACCAGTGCATCTTTGTTGACATCTAAGGGAATCAAAGTGTGAGTAATTCGACTAAGACGTCACTTCTGAAGATGGATACTCAAGAACCGGGTTCACTCACTTTCGACATACTTTGCACCGGATAAACTGTCTCCAAGAGTTCCATCCAGATTATACCAGCTGTAGAATTCATCCAAAACGACCGTTTGACCATTCCGACCCACCTCAACCAATTCTTTCAACTCATCGCCTTCGATAGCTTGTCCAGTAGGATTACGCGGGTTAGATGCAAAGATCACAGATAAGCCCATCTGATCGATGTTTTCTCTGAGAGTATCTATATGAAGTTTGTAATTGTCTTCTGCTGAGAGGGCTGATGGGATCGGGACTAGGCGACGGAACACAGAAAGCATCTGATCATACGCCGTGTATTCTGGGAGTTGATAACCGACGTATACTTCTCCGACAACACTGGCTACTCTGGAACAGATAAACAAAGGACAGTTTCCATATGGCATCACAATGTATCAGACAAAAAGCTTATAGACTGGTCGATGAATTGTAAAGATTAGAATCCGAGTCGAGACTGGGAAGTGTGACTCACCTCGTCAAGCCAGCTCGACCTCCAGGAACAATACAAACGTTCTGAGTTGAGATATATAGCAGTCAGCCTCCCAAACTCTCGGAACACGCCGATCACGGTCCTTGAAAAGTCGTGACCGACCTCAAAAGTGTATTGCGATTCTTTGCCCATCCGATAAGTTTGGTTATAATAATTAGCCACCGCAGCTCTGAGAGCCTTGACTCCAGTAGTAGGCGCATCTGAGATAGTATGAAATCAGTCAACGATACATTGGTGCCAGTGGGATGTAGATCGATAAGTAAGGGATCCTTACATTCATGAACGTCAATTCCCATACTAGCGATATCGAAGGTATCTGGCTTATGACTCGCACCGGGGATATCACCAACTTCGGGTGCACCTAAAGATACAACGCGAAGATGGACATCAATTTGTCATTTCATCAAGGATGAACTATCGATGAACGCGCTCAGACGGATCATTTGACTCACCCTGGCCAAAGTTGGCCCAATCAGGATCTTCGTACGAGAATCCGTTGGCCATAGCACGGTCCATGACAAAGATCACGCCGGTTGAACCAGGAGAGGAGATTCCAGGCAGTCCCTCTTCTTCATCTTCGTGACTCTCAACCTCACACACAGATTCCTCCTTCTTAGCTGGTACATTGTCATTCGAAGCAATTTGATCTGTTTGCGAGTCGACTGGCTTTGGAGTCTTGAGGGTTCCTTTGTTCTTATCTGATTTCTTTTTTTGCGAACCTGAGGATAATTTCGAATGGCCTAATACGGATCGAAAGACTTGATGCGCTTCACATTCGTCTTCGTGACCTTTGGAATTAACGCTTAACTTCTTATGATCATGACTAGGTGTTAAGAGTCCTTTAGCTTTAGCTCCAAGCTCTGTCCAATTGGTTGGGAATTGTTTTGGAATATTAAGATGCATGTTGGATGTATGTAAACTATGTAGGACGAAGTTGATGAGAAGGTTTCGAAAGTGGAATCGGAATTTCAAGCGACTTTAAACTCTCAACTCAAACCCCTTGCTGCGTCCGAGCCTGGAGTGCCGTTGTGGCAAAGCGGATGATGATGTGGCTTGCGCACCCGATCTGTGAGCTGTTGTGAGTTCTCCCAGGTTCTCCCTGATCATTCCGAGTCTCAAGAGATCACGAAGTCTAAAATGTGTATCAGCACGTGCATCGCTTGTGGTGCCGAAAGGCGGTGCAGCAGCACCAAGGACTGCAAGAGAGTGAGCGCCCGCTCTCGATTTTCGAAGAAGTTTGAAAGCTCCGGACGGGAACTTAAATATCGTTCTGCCGCGGATCGGGCCTTGACTCAAAATTGCTCAACTTAGAGCATCCCCAGCCGTGTGCCGTAAACCGTGCCGTACGGAAATTTGGGGTATTTTGATCCACAGCCGTTACCCCCGAATCCTCACTTAGCTTAGGAGATTCTCTACGTGCGAGTCAAGATAGGCCAAATATGTTCTTTTTTCACTTGCACCCTATATCCTTCTGTACCTCGCTTCTCCCATAAATCCAACTTGTATAATCAATCTCTCCGCCAATCATACACCTCAATCATTGACTAAGCCATAATACACCTCCCAATTTATGCTACAAGCTGTACTGTAGGGCACCACGGCTGTACATGGCTCAAAATTGATACCTCAAACACCACCC
>KZ123393.1:7592-17814 GCA_002157025.1 Melampsora abietis-canadensis | reverse complement strand
TGTGGTGTACGTTTTCATTGGCCTTTATGCATGAGAATCAAATGCACTGGCTCAAATATTTGACCACTTCAGGAGCTATCACGGGTGAGCTATCAGTCAAAACTTTGTTGGTTTCAGTAAAAGAGGTACAGCCGTTTCCACAATTAACGGTAGAATTCTTTGATCATGTGTTGCTCTCAAGGTTAAATCTGGAGAGGTCAAAACTGCATTAAACTCAGTTTTGCACACAAATGGACAAGGAGGCCTGGGAGGCCTGTCACTTTGAGCTGGCTTCAACTAGTCTCTGACTTTTAGATTAAATTTTGATGCGACACACCGATGAAGAATTCTACCGTTAATTGTGGAAACGGCTGTAAGACCATTGAGATACCCTAATTCAAAATGAAGAGAATAACAAGCAAAGCCATCAAACTGAGAGAGGGGGTAGTGGGAATCAGATCATATGGGATTATAGTCTAGATATCATGGTAGATGACCACTCAATTCTTTATTGCAATAAGCTGGAGTTATGATGCACGGTCCTGTAGTAATGCAACTTGGAATTTGATAATGACCTCAAGTCGGTTTTTCAGAGGTAACCATACCTTGAAATGTCTCCATCTAGATCTATCACGAGAGTGAATAGGCTGGAGGCAAAAAAGCTTTAATATGTAATCAACAAACTCAGTGTCCCAAACATAAAGCAGCTCTTTTGAACCTCTACATTTAATGTCTCAAAACACCCGCACAGCAGTGCATCATCTCTAAATATGTCAATAGTGTATCAAGACAGAGAACTTGAGAGCTTCTCCAGACCTGCCTTTCATTTTGAAATCAATTATGTTGCAAAATCCACCAATTCATCTTTCAATATTTTCTTGAATGGTTCCTTGATGGGCCACCTGTACTTTTCTTTCACCATACCACATGATTCAAGCAGCCGTTTCAACATTTTTTTTAAAAAAATCTCGTCGTGGTACAAAACCCTGGGTTTGTCATTTGATTGGTTTTGTTCCCCCGCTAACTCAAAGAATACAGAAAAACAAAACCTGTAATCGGGATTTTCTTCAGTTTTGCTCACTGCGGTCACGACTTTCTTCAAAAAAAAGTTGTCAACCTTTCTTGAAACGGCTGTAAAATGATCTACAAATGTTGTGGAGTTGACATGCTTCATCTTGACACATTTGAAGTGAGTCATCCTCGTTTGAGCTGTACTACAGCTCACGCAAGGGACTCAGTTAAGTTTGAGTCTGACCCGCGTGTAAGATTGAGATAGAACCAACTTGACTGAATCCCTCTCAGCGAGCGAGATCGCAAGAGAAGAAGCTCGCTCGGAGGGGCTTACAAGTTTATCAGTTAGGGGACAAAAGAGAGAAAAAGATTTAGGTTCAGGTTGTTCCTGGCGATCTTTTGAATATCTGAAACTGTTTCTGGTTCTCGTCGTGTCATGAACCTCCCTTCTGAGTTACTGTAGATGGATGAATCTCATGACATTAATCGAATCAATCGTGGAGGCTTGGATGTCAAGGTTTTGTCTCCTTAAGATGGTACAAATGCGATCGATTTTGTTCAGTTTAGACTTGGGTCTAAAGTCTAGACGATAGCTTCCAATGACATACAATCTGCTTTGGCTTTTTGAAACGTGTCCTACATTACTACAAGGGGTCAGCACCGTGTTTTTCGCGATTTCTATCTTGCCTTGGGGGAGAGGCTCCGGATCCCGATGCTCTGCAAAATCACGACTGACAGGCACTCAAATTCAACTTAGACCAAGTTCCAGCCTCTCCCTCCAGATCAGACATTAAGCGACTCGACTATGGATCTATTCATCATGAAGTCATTTCAGACTATGGTCTTGATGTTCAATTGGCCCGTCCTAATGACCGCTATGGGCGTTTGGGATTTATCCAAGGATACAGAACCACAAGCTCACTTCACAGACATTTATGATGCGGCACTCCATCAACAAGATGTTTCTCGATCGGCCGTAACATACCCGTCAAATATGTTGCTTCCAGGTTCGCAGACAGAACCTCCTTGGTTTGGCACGCATATCCTGAATGCACCTTTATCGGACGATTATACTGAATACCTTGGTGGAGGGACATGGCCACATCTTGGATACAAACTCGAGACTCCTGAGTACTACACCGAATTAAACCATGTGATGAGTCAGCTTCCAGGCTTCAAAGAAAATTCGCGGTCCCACCAGCTCGGCGCAGACGGCATCAATGGAGATCTGCACACTGATGTTTTCCATTCAACGAGTCCCTACGATAGCGTCACAGGGCTCAGGGGTCACTCGGAAGTGCACGATGAGGACACTCATGACCCCCAGACCTTTTCCCATGCACCTCACATTCAGTTCTCACAATCGCCATCAGGCCACCACATTCCTTCTGAACACCCGATTGCGTTTTTGGACAGTCATCTTGCTCGTACGCTTGAACGAGATTTCAATTTTGATACATTCCTCGACTCTCAATCCTTTGAAAAAAAGCCCTCAACAATCTCAGATGGCCCTTCATCGCAACCTCCCGTTTCTCGGATAATTCCTTCTGATACAAACAGCAGACAACTTGAAAGCTTTATAGACACTTCCAAACATATCACCCATCGCACGCCTCAAATTGCACAGCCTACATCACCATTTCCGGAAGCAAGGAGGGCATCAGAGTCGCCTTCAAACTCGTCAGTATTTTTGACTAGATTTGATGAGCAATGCAAGTCTTTTTCTGATGCTTGATCGGTTTACAGTGGCTTCCAAGGGACTCCAAGGATATCTAACCCACTCCTTCAGTTTTCATCGCCTGCTAGTCGTTCGCAAGAAGGATCCCTAGAGCCAGGACACGGGTCATTGTTTAGATCTGAACAGCTCAAGCGCCCCACCCAGACTGATCAAGTTGCACCCCAACCTACAAAACAAGAATATGTCCGACAAAAATCTTTGAAACAAACATCTTCAAAACGAAAAAACCATCAGAGTCCTTCTTCCTTTGAAACAGATGAAGGGTTTGCCAGTCAAGGAAAAAGGTATAGCCCATCCATGGACGCCCGACTTCATACCTCAGCCTTATCAACTCATCCGAATCAGCAGCCCTCATGGATACAATTCGAACCAGCAACAACTCGTGCACTCGACTCTGAAACTGCAGAATATATATCAAAACTCAAAGAAAATTACAATAGGGCAGCATTATTCAATAATCCAGTATATCATGAAAATCATCAACCACAGATTCCAGCGATAGAAAAATATTACGGAAAAACTTGGCGTCTAGAAAGACCAAAAAAGCAAGAATTATTGCTCAAGTTTGATTCAGAACTTACTCAGAAATTTGCATGGAATTCCGATCATCAATCAGTTCTACCTAGACAACTAATCGATGGATATAAACCTGAAATTGAAAGATTTTTAAACTTATTCACAGAAGGTCGCATCGAGACGCACACAATATATCTCAAGTACAATATGAGGAAACTTTTGGATAATTACTTAGATATCTTGACCATATGTTCTGAAGTTATTTCGTCTACTGGTTTACGTACAGACATGGAAAAAGATGCTCGTGATGGTTACGACTGGCTCATGGAAAAATTCAAACGACTTCCAGAAACTCCATTTGAATACTTACCAATTCCGCATAAGGGGGCAAAAAGAACAAAGAGAGATAGAGTCTTTCTGAAAATCTTTGAGGGGCTCTCTGTATATGACGGTACAGTCTTTTGGATATCTCACAGATTGCATGTAAGAAGACGTGAAAGAGTCGCAGCTACGCATGTGATGGAATTTATGCGTCAAAATCGAATGCACTGGATCAAATATTTAACTCCTTCAACTGCTCGGAATCATAAGTTGGTGATCAAAACGTTTATGATTGCAACAAGCAGGGTAAGACCATTGAAATATACTGAAGTCAAATGAAGAAGATAACAAGCGAGACAATCAAGCTGAGAGAAGGGGTAATGGGGTTACATGGGACTACTATATAAATGTCATTGTTTAACACGAGTGGGTTATTTTGATTGCAACAAGAGAGGCTTACTACTGACTGATAAGCCTGAGTTACAATGACTGGCTCTGTGTTAATGAAAATTGAAATGTCATGGTGACCCAAAGTTGATTTTTCAAAGCAGCACCTCGAAATGCTCCTGGCAAGATACATCTGGAGAATCAATGGAGTTGAGGAAAAAAACTCGAAAAACCCAGTGTCCCAAAGATACAACCACTCTTTTACTCTTCTACATTGTTTTGCGTAGATACCTTCATACCTTTTGCACACAGCACCACCCCTGCATATATTCATGGTGTCTTCTTACTTAAGCAAGCTTCTTTGGACCTCCCTTGGAGAGATCTCCAGATCTTGGCCTCCCACTCACATTTATCTTTCTAGATTCTCAAAGAGTAAATTTAATCCTAGCAGTTGCTTAGGAGCCGTTTGTTCAAAGCAAACCACCTACATTCTTCCCAATCTAACAAGGAACCTAAAACATGGATGTTGAGTGCTTTGAAGCATTTGAAAATTCTCAAAAACCACAAAAAGAAGTGTATTTTTGTGATAAAAAACAACAAAAAACCCAATTGAGCATTGTGGGAACAAAGATCCTGGTAAATATATGGGGTGAAAGAACAATTTGCACAGTTTGGAATAGCTGAAAATTCTCCTTTCTGAGAAAAAATGAACCCCTAGCATCTTGTCTGTGTCAAAAACTTATGAGGCCTTTGTTTGCACAAAATCACATTGTGACCAAGTGTTGGGATTCCAGCTTATAAGCTTTCATGTTCATGAATTTCAACATTCAATTATCTCAGTATCCTGCTTTTGAAAATAGATCTGAATATCTGAAGCTGGGAGGATCTTCTCTTGGGTACTCACAGCTCTCTGTCTCCTCACATTCAACAAGTTTGGAGAATGAGTGTGGTATTTTTGAGATCATACATTCCCAGTTTCCCCAAATTCACATTCACCTCATATTATGCCCTCAGTCTGTGGTCAATTGGACTTTTCAGACTTTGTTCAAATGGCTCTGTACAGCTATCTGTGAAGTTGTCTGTACATTATTGTATCATGATGGGTTGAGATCATTTTGTTGTTGACGTGCTGAGATGCACCACCACCTTTGGAGACAAATCCACTATTAATATATATATATCAAACCTATGTGATGTGTTTTTTGTACATATGCCACCGCA
This sequence comes from Melampsora abietis-canadensis, assembly GCA_002157025.1. NCBI lineage: Eukaryota > Fungi > Basidiomycota > Pucciniomycetes > Pucciniales > Melampsoraceae > Melampsora > Melampsora abietis-canadensis. Next base: position 12,641 of record KZ123393.1, on the reverse strand, counting down.
TCAAAATCAAACTGTCTCAATGTTGAGACGGTCACAAGGCCACAAATTATCAGAATTTTGCAAACGGCTTAGAAATTGCTCAAGACTTTTTGATCTTGAAGCTCTTAAACTGAGGCTTGCTTGATCCTTAGAGCCCCAGTACCAGAATCAGTCTTGGCTGAGATCCTTGAATTCAAGCACTCAACCTGTTCATTTGCTTCTGAAAACGGTTTCAACTAGAAGTCTGTACTCTTTGGAAAACAATTCTTTTTTCCTCAGACTTGGAGTTGATCTTATCCTCCATTCTTTTCCCTTTGATCCTTGCCTAATGAATCTGATTTACCCATTATCTTCAATACTTCTTAATACTCTTCATCATCTGCCATATCTTTCCAAGAACTTATCAAATTTCTCTTTGAATACTGTCCCACCCACCCTTAAGAAGAAAAATTATGACAAAGGAAATCAAAGGAAAATTTTCCAAATGGTAATACAGTATGGTTCTTGAAAAGTGTTAGGTTTATTCATCATCTGTGTAGATCACCATGGTGTAGATATCTAAAAGAGACTCAATGTTGATGACAGTAGCTCACAGCAAGCATGTCCTGAGTCAGGTGGTGTCCCTGGGAAATATGTTCTGCCCCCTCCTAAAGAAGACTCTCTAATGGTCTTTGACGCAAGAGAAAATGATGTGGGCTCAGTGCCACTTGATCCTGGTCATATTCCAACATTGCAAGTCACAAGCTCTCCAGCGCATTCACAACTCATCAATTTACAACAACACTTCATACAACAATACATCATCCTATTGCCTTATCTCAACTCCTTGTATCATCATACCACTTCTTCTCTCCAATTTACCAATCCCAATCTCACCAGTTTTCATTTTGTGGAACTGTTGTCCACTCCTTTCTGACTGCTTTCAAACCCTTTTCTGGCACTTGGTTGTTTTTTGGAAATCCAGTACTTGCTTGTAACATTCAAAGCAATATTGACATATTTGAAGCTAGCTTGTTGAGGAAATTTGAGCATGCAAATGACTTTGGAGACAAGGATGCTATGCAGATGGTTTCCAAGCTAGTATGGGCTCTGGGGTGCAATGGATCTTCTAGTGTCATCCAGGTTTTTATCACCAACAAGGAGATCTTCTATGTCACTTGCTTTAATCCTCTTGACAACATAGTGTAAGACTAACATGTTTCTCCCTCCCCGTTCCCTATGGCAAACTGTCAAATATGCCAACTTTGACGTTGACTTGCTTGCAAGGTGTTTGCCAAACCTTACACAGTTGACTGATGTTGATATAAGCATTTCTCTTGGCCAACTCTCTTTGCAGCTAAACTGAGAGACAAAATTGCCACATGGCTGACGGAGTCAATTTCTGTTCAATGGAAACTTACATGTGACACATACTAGAGACTATCACCAGAGAAGGCTTGCCAATCATGCCTGAAGCAGCTGTCTTGCTACATTTTATTGAACACATTGTAGTGGATATGGTGAGGCATTCTACAACACAGATTAGACAAACCAATCTGCTCCATGGGTGGGTTTTAATGCTTCATATGTATCTTAGACTTGAGTTTTACATTCTATATCTTTCATTGTTCAATTTTCATCCGTTCAACTTTTTATGACTTATATCTTTCCTTATTTATATTTTTCATTGTTGATACTTTTCATTAGGGGTACACAAACAATACAACCCACCTGAAAAACCCCGTAAAACCCGCTTGAATTTTGGCCCTCACCTTCCACCATGTCTGTTTTGAGGTAGCACGTCAATGTGCTCACACCAATCACTTTCTGTAGAGGTTGGATATAACTTACAAAGAGGTCTCAGATCTAAGCATACAATTGCCTTTGTCAAGAGGTTCAGACAGCAAGCACCATGTCAATCTCCTTGTAGCACATCAATGTGCACACACAGAGAGTTTTGAAACAAATCTCAAAGTCTTTTGGTWGGATTTAGACTGAGATTGTTGTTGAGCACCCTTTGTAAACAATGATCTGATTATAGGATTTGTGGAATACTTTGTCATCAGCGGGGGTCAACTGACAGTCAATGTCCCATTTGATAAGGGGAAGATACATCCGTTGTGGAACCTCTTCAATGGGTCTTTTGAGGCTCTAAGAAAAGTCTTTTGTGTGTGCACGTCAACGTGCTACAAGCATACAAACACGGTGAAGAGTGTTCAATGGACTCTTTTGTTCATAGTTCCATTGAAAACAGTACATTTTTGATTGTCTATTATTATTAACAAAGGATTCCCATTTTCTAGAGACAAAACTGAATAAAAATTGGTTCAAATTTATTACACAACTCTCTGTGTGAGCACATTGACATGCTCATGGGGAATGGACAAGGTGTGCAAAATACCAAAATTCAAGTGGGTTTTACCAATTTTTTCACGTGGGGTTTTTCAAGTGGGCTTTAATGTTTGTGTACCCCAGTTGTTTATGTTTGTTCAGTGTGTAAGGTTTTGGAATATTAATCTCATTCTGTAAGACGTCAACTGAGCAATCAATCAATGTCTTGTTTTACAAATATAGCTTTAAACACATATTTTATTTTATGTTTTAGATTTCATGAATCATATCTTTGGTTGTTACTTATCAGATTCAGCAGTCAGAAAGGCATGCTCAGGTTTCTCTGAGCTTTCCAATTGCTGAACAACGCAGAAACCTTTTAAGGTAGTTCAGATCAACACTCCAAGCTCAGATTGAAGCTGCTGAACGTGGACAGGAGACAATTGACAGACGTTCTGAAGAACGATATGCATACGTTCTGACCGTCTTGACGGCGAGACGGTCAGTGGCAGACGCGGTGTGCTGCAATTAGAAAAATGAAAGAAGAGTGTCTCAAGGGACTGCTCAAGTCGGCTTCTGACAGAGGGAAATTAACACAAGCCCTCTCCGCGCGGATGGTGTTTCAAACTTTTGTCTCGTTATGAGGATGTCGGACCTTGTTTCTCGGTTTGATCCAATTTTACTTTGGTGTAGTTCTGACTGACATATTTGCTTTTGCGTCATGAAACAAAGTTACCTATTACAAGGGGCCAGCACCATGTTTTTGCGATTTCCACCTTACTTCGAGGGGGAGCTCCGAATTCAATGTCCTTCAAAATCACGACCAAGAGGCACTCCGAATCAAGCATCAAGCGACTCGACTATCAATCTACGCATCATAAAGTCATTTAATTTTCAGGCTATGGTATTGATCCTGAATTGGTCTACTTCGTTGACCGCTATGGGTGTTTGGGATTTATCCAACATCATTGGTCACCCAGCTTCAAGCACTTATGCAGAATCACAGTCTCACTTTTACGAAATTTACGGTTCAGCACTTCGTCAACAGGAAATTCCTCCATCGGAAGGAACATATCCGTCACATATATTACAATCAGGTTCACAGACAGAACCTTCGTGGCTTGACACCTGAGATACGGGAAACCTTGGAGACAGAACTTGGGAACACTTTGAAGAGCCCGGGTACTACACCGAATTGACCCAAGTAATGAGCCAGCTTCCGGCAGTCACAGCAAATGCACACTCGCACCAGCTTAACGCAGACGGCATCAATGGAGCTCTGCACAACAACGTCCTCCGATCAACAAGTCCCTACGACAGTGTCACAGGCCTCAGGGGTCACTCGGAAGTGCACAACGAGTCCACCCATGACCCTCCGGGCTTTTCCCATGAACCTCACATTCAGTTGTCAGAATCGCCATCAGGCCACCACATCCCTCCCGAACATCCAATTGCATTTTTGGATAGTCATCTTGCTTGTATGCTTGATCAAGATGTCAATTTTGATGCCTTCCTTGACTCCCAAACCTTTGAAAACGAGCCCACAGCAATTGCACATGGCGCTCCATCGCAACCTCACGTTTCTAGCACGGTTGCTTCTTTCACAAACGGAAGACAACCTCTCGAAAGTTTTAAAGACGCTTTTGTCACCCACGGTGCGCCTCCAAGCACACAGCCTACATTATCTACTTCAGAGGCGATGCAGGCGTCAGACCCATCTTCACACTCGTCAGTGTTTCCAATTGAATTTGATTAGCAATGCAATCTTTTTCTGAACCTTGATTGGTCTACAGTGACTTTCGAGGTTCTCCAGGGACATCCAGCCCACTCCTTCAGGCTTTATCACCGGTCAGTCTTTCGCAAGAAGAATATTCGAAGGACGGATACGTGTCATTGTTTAAATCAGGAATACTCAAGCGCCCATTTCACCCTGATGCTGCTCAGGTTCCTTCTTCATTCCATGAACTTGAAAGACTAATCAGTCAGGTCAAAAGGTCTCGTCCACCCATTGATACCGAAAGTCTTACCTCGGCGTCAACTACTTCCCCGAACCAGCAGTCATCGTGGTCCCAATCCGGACTCCCTACAACTCCTGCACTTGACTCTGAACGAAGTTCCATCTCGAAACTCGAAAAATTTCGCGATGAAGGAGCTATTCTTAATAATCCATTAAGTATTGAAGATTATCAACCAAACTTTAAAGCTATAGCAAAATATTACGGAAAGAGTTGATATCGTCGAGAAATGACGAAAAAACAGGCATTGTTGAACCGACTTGATCTGATGTTCAAATCAAATTCCAATCGTCAATCAATTCAATTTCCAGCTCGAGAATCGATTGATAGCTTTAGAAACGAAATTGAATAATTTCTAGAGTCATTCTCCACAGATCGTCCCAATCCTAAGCATATAACATATCTCAAAAACAATATGGAGAAACTTCTGGATATTTACTTAGAGATCTTGACCGTATGTTCTGAAGTTTTTTCGTCTAATGGTTTTTATACCAATATGCGAAAAGATGTTCGTGATGGTTACAAGTGGCTCATGGAGAAATTAGAGAGACTCCCAGGACATCAATTCGATTACTTACCAATTCAGGGGAATACTGAAGCCCCGACTTACGATAGCAAATTTGTGAAAGAGTTCGAAGACCTTCCTATATACGAGGGTACAATCTTTTGGTTATCTCATAGAGTGTTTGATAGAAAACGTGACAGGGTGGCAGCTACGTATGTGATAAGGTTTTTGCGTGAAAAT
>KZ123386.1:0-13042 GCA_002157025.1 Melampsora abietis-canadensis | reverse complement strand
GTATTGTCAGTACCAAAGACTACAAAACACTTTTTAAGGGTCAGAAAAGAGTGTAGTGTGCTCATGCCATTGAGACACCCTCAGACCTAAATGGCAGTTGGTTCAGCTAATGTTCAAGAGTTTGTTCTGACTCAGAAATAAGTTTGATCATTATTGACTTACCTTGGACACTGATGGTAGCACTTTCACCAGGTGGCTTATCATCTTTTCCTGACCCTTTAGTCCAATATGAACAAACACAATCTTCATCTTCTATATCCCTCTAATCACAAGAAGTACAAATGCAAACAAGTCACAAAGAAAGCAAGCTTTGATCAAAGAAAAAGTTCAAAGAGAAGACATACCTCTCAAGGTGTGAAATCTGATGGCATTTAAAAGCTAGTTTATCTTCACTTACACCAAGCCTTTTTGCAAAGAGAAATTTAATCAGGTATGTAGTTTTTTGCTTTTGAACTTGGCTGCATCTCATCAGGCTGATTCAATTGCCATGTAATTCAATGATTGTCAGTCTTGGCAGGGTTGAGACTTGAATACATTTTGTCTGTTGGATGTAAATTCATTTACAACTTACCACTACAACAAGAGAGAAAACAGTAGATGTTGATGAAATATAGCTTGTTTAGTAAATATTCCAAAGTTTAATTTGACTCAGAATCAGATTTGGTCAATTTAAACTTACCCTTGACCCTGACGTTACCACTTTCTCCTTGTAGTCCAACAGTTGTTCCATATCTTTGAGTCCAAAACAAATGAAGACAATCATCATCTTCCATATGCATCTAATCACAAAGAAACAAATTCAGAAAAGTCAGCAAAAAGAAGATAAATTTTGAATGAATGAAGTAGATGACATACATCTTCTGGTGTTGAATCATCTAGTATTAAGGTCTCACCCAAAAATTCAAGTCTAAACACTTCTCCATCTTGACTTACACCTAATTGATCTGCAATGATATTATTCAATTTGAAAAGTTTGGCAGTCTTTCTGATTCTGAAATACATTGGTTCAGTCTCATCAGGCTAAGTCAATTGTCAATTAAATTCGATCGTTGTCAGTCTTTCTCGGAGTGAGACTTGGTTGTTTTCACTATGATATGACTTTTGTTACAACTTACCACTGAAATAAGAAAGAAAATGATTTGTTTGAGACAGTTGAAGTCAGTGACATAATCGTAAGAAAAATTGTAGCTTGGGAAGTCGATTTTTAAGAGTTTAATTAGACATATAAACACACTTGAACGTCTTGAACTTACACTTGACTATCAGAGTGATACTTTCTGCTTCTGTTTTAACACCTGTTCCTGGTCTCGTGATCCAAAACAAATACATACAATCTCCATCTTCCATCTTCATCTGTCACAGAAAAATAAAATCAGATTGGTCATTGGAAACATGAACTTTGAATGGAAGAAAATCATAGAGAAGACATACATCCTCAGGTGTTGAATCATCTACTAGTAAAGTCTCACCCAAAAACTCTAGCCTAAAAGCCTCTCCATATCGATTGACACCATATTTTTTTGCAATGTGATTATATATTTTGATAAGTTTTGTAGTTTTTTTTATTTTAAAATATAACGTTGGAATCTCATCAGGCTTATCGAAACAATAGTGACATGGATTTGATTAATTTGTCAGTCGTTATAAGGTCCAGATTTGATTTGAATGATTCTTCCATTCGATGTGGATTTGTACATGACTTACAACTACGATCAGAGAGAAAACAGTTAATTTTGAAACAGTTGAAGTTAGTATGACAATCGAAAATGAACATGATTTTGACTCGCAGGGGTTCGAAAGTGAAATCGATGGTTCTGAACTCACATATCACCTTGATTGTAATCTGTTGGATTTCTGGCATGTCATCATGGTAAGTAGTAGGTACAGTCACCATGTTCATCGTTTCGATAAGTTTTCGATTCGATTGGATATTTATTACAACGTACAAAACGTAGTTGAGGTTTACAGAAGTTGGAACTTGAGAGTCGTGTTTGCAGAACTTGAAGGAGATGAGGTTGTGACACAGCGCATGAGTGGTGGAGCCTGAGGGGCAAGAGATGTCAAGTTAAGTGAAAGCTGAGTGAAGGTTGAGTGAAAGTCAAGCTTGAGTTTGCAATCTGAATTATGTGTGCTGTCCACTTTGGAAATTGTTCTATCTATCAATCGAAGATGGAACTCAATCAAGATCAACTTCCGATCACCAACCCTCAGATTCATTCTGTAGGCACATTCACTCCTTCAGCTGGACCACCAGTTGCATCTAACAATGGGCCACCTCCATCGCCATCACCTGCTCAATTTCTGTCAACACATGCCTCAAACTCACCTATGATTCTAGTCGAACAATCTAATCAGATAGCCAAGGCTTTAGATGATATCTTGCAGTCTATCACTTCTATCGCCAAGTTTCAAATGCAACTTCGACACGTCAATGCGGATCGTTATGTTGATATTACTTCACTCATGTCTGCTTTGGTTAACCCTCTCAATGAGAACATCGCCTTGTTCGACTCAAATCTCGATGTCATTGAAAAGTTTGTAGTCAGTATTTGATCTCAGTTGCTCCATCTTTCCACATGAACCAACTCACGTGTTCGTCCCCTCAATGTAGACACTCGCAATGGCAGTTGTCCGACGTGATATGAGACGCGCGCATATGATTTCTTTATCTCAAATGCGACAAGAACAAGAGGCTGCCAGGAGAATGTCAACTCAATTATCTCAACAGGCAGATCAAGGCTCTAACTTGACGATACCAACGGTGCAACCGGATGGACCAAATGGAACAAATGAGCAGTCTAAGATGGACATAGAGATGCAAGCCAACCTGCCAGCGGAATCCTTGACTGTAGACACCGTTATGGAGAGCGGTCCAAGTGAAATCCCTCACATCAAACCTGCAGGCGATCAGAGGTCGATCACATTCAAAGATACAGTCAATACCATAAAAACCCATTCCGATGTCTCGCATTCTGATACTGTCCTGGATGCCAATGCCTCGAAAGATTCCGATCAAGCGACGGAACTCAACCAAAGTCTAGATCCGAATCTATCAACTTCAGACCCAGCCAAACGTTCGATCACACAAATCAATGATAATTCTAGTACAAGTGAAACACTGGCTGGCTCACTCTTGCCAGGAAATCAGACACCAATCATCATCGATGACGAATCAGGCCCTCCACAGAAAAAACTGATGATTGATCTCGTTTCGCCTTCGCTATCACCTGTCCCTCCCATTAATAATCCTGCTGCTCCCATCAAAATCAATGACGATGACGCGACATCAGCACTGGCTCCTGCTCTCCCCATTGGAGCCAGTCCTTCAGGAACGACCGGAACCAATTTGGCTGCGGGGCCAGCGCTTGATGATACATCTGCTGCTGAAGTAGAGCCAATATCAACAGCTCCTCTCGCTGGCGATCCTTCTCTGTCAACACTCCCTGAGGCTACAGCAATGGAAACAGCGAATGTCGAACCAAAGTCAAAGTCAGGCTCATCGGAATCTCCGGATGGTGATCTCTTTGGGGATGGTAGTCTCTTTGGATCCAACAATAACTCAGCTTTACCATCACCTCTCAATCCACTAGCACCCAGTCCGATCATTCCTCAGCCTCCCGAACCTAAATCAATCCTAGATCTTTCTACTTTTCTGGCTAGTTCTGTTCCCTCTACATCGACTTCTGACCCACCTCCTATTGGATTACCTGTTGATATTTCAACCTTTCTTTCAAACTATACATCTCACCCTGGAAATCCCGAAAAAAAAGATCCGACTGGGACCGAATCTGGGGAACCGGGTGTCAGCGGACATCCTCCATCTAGTCCTGGCTTACCATCTGCAGATCCTTTATCACTCTTTACACCTACAACAGCCACAACTGGTCAAGCCCCTGCTAGTTTGACTACAACAACTAATGATCCAAATCCTACTGAAGGGAATATAGTTGACTTGCAAAGTTTAGGAGTTGATCTTGATTCATTAACAAGTTTTTTATCATGAAATCAAGATTCACAAAATGTGTTTGTAAAATAATAAACAATGTTAATGTTAATACTCATAAGCTCTTTTCAAGCAGACACGTTGTACATTCATCTAGTGAAGAGCTGTTGACAAATGCCATGTTCTGAATAGATATACTTTTTTGACCATCTTAGTCAGTTTGGTTATCGAAGATGTATGACAAGATTGATGATCACACTTGACTAGGTAGAATACGTCTTCGGATGAATGTTTACGAGGTATACCAAGATTATAGCGTATGAACTTTTATAGTTTACGTTCCGTCAGAACAAGAAGATTTGATTCCAAGAAGACCGAAGGATAGTAAACTTCATTTTGTTGCGAAATCAAAGATGGTATGTTCAGAACTATGATAAATGTAAGAATCCAATCATGAAACCGATACCTGAGAAGATTAGAGTATAACAGATGGATCGATAAGTTGGATGAGGATCAAAGTTGGTATTAGCTGAACTCAAGACAGTCACAGTGGCCACTGAAATCAAAAGATAAGTTAGTAAGATGTCAGATTTGATCGGGTCTTGGAGTTAGCAAAATCATCAACTCACCCGCGATACCTGGTGGATAGATTGTAGTTGTGATTGGCCCAGGATGTCCATTCTTGTCTGGTGTGATGGGATTAACAGCTCCACTGGGTTGAGGAGGCCCAGAAAGGTTTCCTTGAAGGATGACCACTACTGTAGGAGAACCAGGGTTAGGTGTATATTGAGGTTGACCTGGGGTAACAAATACAGTCTTGGTGGCATAGACTTTTGAAAACGAAAGAACAAGACGTCACGGTCAACCTAGGAATGTTAATTTGAGATGAAAGAGCTGATGAACTTACCCGTGTCTGTGCCTGGGTATGAAGGTGGGGGGTTTACATTGTCGCGCGGTTGAAGCCAACGTTTGGCTCTATTGTGATCTGGTTCAGCGTGTCCGATTGAACCTTCTAATACCAAGTCTTCGTTTGATTGACTTGGTTTATCACTTCCTGAGAAAAAGTATCGGAGAGGAGAAGAATCCAAGGGGCGCTGATCAGGCTCTTGAGATTGAATGTTAGATGATGTTGAATCTGAGGACTGGAATGAGTCTTGCTGATCGTGAAAGATGATCGGAGGCGTTTCAAGTTGAGAATTTGACTTGGTGTTCAGTGGAAGTTCATGATCAATTGTTTGAAGTTGACTTGAGTATGACTCTTCTTCTTCTTCTTCTTCTTCTTCTTCTTCAAGCTCAAGCTGAGATGATGAAGAAGTGATGATTGATTGATGTTTGAAGCTTGGTTCGTCTGAGATTGTTTCGTGTGGAATGAAAGTAGCTTGGTTGTTGATTTGATGATCAAGTTGTAATTCATTCAAACCAACTTGACAATGACAAGTTAAAGAAAAGATGAAACTCAATAGAATTGCAGAATGAAGAAATCCTTGGTTCAGCTTTAGATTACTATGAGATGATTTGTTGATTTGGTTTGTTTGTTTCGTTAATCGTGAAGTTGTTCGTTGATTGGATTCAGAAGTCATCAAATTTAATTTCCACATTTCACTATATATGTAAAATAAGTTTGACCTTTTTTGGAAGAAAAGTTTGACTTTCTTTGGATTTCGATATTTTTGATGTAAGTAAACGATTGAACGGGGTTCAAACTTCAAAGATGCAGACTGATTTGAATATTCCAGTTGATATATTGCAGTAAATTAGGGATACAATGTTGAGAGTCGGAAATTGGATTTCTTTTGAAGAAAGCTCAAACTGCCTGGGATTCTTGGTGTGACAAGTCAACACATGTTCAACGAATCACTACTTACACATAGCGAGAAAGCTTGGTTCATGGTTTCGACCATTTTTTTTTCACCTTCGCTTCAGTTGCACAAAGTGCTTTCTGATTTCCCAATGTCCCAATCCATACTTTGATTTGGCGTGCCGGTTGAAGATCTAATCACCACCAGTTCTCATTCATCTCTTTACTTTTCTATCTTTCATGTGAATATCTTTCTTTGATCTTATTTCGCATGGTGGATAAGAAGAGTATATGTATGACCAAGTCTTGTTCAAAAAGCGTGGATAGAAACAAAAGATCAAAAGATAACAAGACCTTGAGGATTTAAAGATATATCGTTGAAAGTTGAAAGCAGATGGATAAACTGATTCTCTAGCGTGACCCCCAATCAGATTGGCTCAGCCAGGGCCGGTTTCGCAGACCCGACAGGTGCTTCTGCTGGGACCGAGTTAGGGTACACCGCATCCGGAGCAAGCCGCTTTTGCCGGAGTCGGGTCGGGGTCTCATCGGTTATTTAAGGTCAAGCCACTTGTACTCTGTAGGCTCGGGATTATAGGTTCATCAGCACTGTTTTACCACCATCACCGGTTAATTATCAACATCTACAGCCAACAATTAAGATCACGATTCTTTCCACCACCAATTTAACTTCAGGCCATGTCTTCGGGTCTCAGTAAAGCCGCTATCGAACGTCATCAGGTTGGCTTCTACCTCTCCACTGACCTTATCTTCTTCCAATGCTGCATAACTGATTTCCATTCTTACAACTCTAGCGCCTTGTGCTTGACTTATTAAAACAGCCTGGTAACGAGGTATGTTTCCTGTTATCTCCTGTACTTTCCACAACAGTGACCGTCCTTTCATTCACAATCATTTTCTTACCCTAGGTATGCGCAGATTGTCGAACGCGCAATCCACGTTGGGCATCGTGGAATCTCGGGATCTTTATATGTGTAAAATGTGCTGGGATACATAGGAAAATGGGAACGTACGTTTATATCAGATTTTTCCTTTGCAACTCAAAACGCGCATCTTTGTGATTGTTGAGACAGTGTATAACTGATATTTTGGGCTATTTTGTTGAATTGGTTTCTGAATCACGTCAGGCATATAAGCAAGGTGAAGAGCCTTACGTTGGACAGCTGGACTAAAGAGCAAGTTGAAGTGAGTTCGAACCACACCTTCTTTACCGACTGATCAATTCCTCCGCATGAGTCTCTTGGCGAAATTCTTGGCCAATGTAAATTCATTTGCTTTGATGATTTTAGCGCATGCGGTCCATAGGAAATATAAAAGCAAACATGCAGTGGAATCCTAATGCTGCCAAGAATCCGTAGGTTACCTTCGGCCTTTGATTTTGCAAGTTAAAACCAGTTTCGATTTACTGTGCATCTTTTCGGGTTGTGTCTCAGTCCTCCTACAGATCTAGAGGAATCAGAACGCGATAGTCAGCTCGAAAGATACATCCGTAAGAAGTACGAGTCCGCTCAGTTCACCAAATCTGACACGGCTATGTCTCCAATCCAAGCAACCCCTCGGCTGCCATCGACTGCTGTCCCCCCGATTTCTCGCCCACATCTCCCATCCAGCTTGGAAGTTTCGTTGCCCACCCGATCATCTTCAGCCGTTGGCCGCCGCAGCGCGACAACCCAGGCTCATTCAAAATCACCGAACTCCCTTGTAAACCATCAAGAAGTGAACCCCAATATAGCTTACCAGCACACACAAAGTTCTTCACACAATGCATCAGCATCTGGACCTCCCGTGCCGCCGATTAGACCGTCCACAGCTCCAATTCCAAATGCTGTGAAGCAGGAGCCTGTACCACCTTTACCAGCGTTTCCATCCATGATGTCGTTCTCTTCGATACCTAACGGTGGATTATCCAACCTACCTCAGATGCATATGAACCAAAAACATTCGACGTACCAGCAGGCTCATCAACCAGTAGCTTCCAACCCAACTACTATTAGAAAAGATGGGATTTGGGGAGATCTTATGGATCTCCAGAACCCTACCAATACCTCTCACATGATCTCTAGTCAATTACCCTCTGTAGCAACTTCTACACCATCCATGTGGCCCACCTCTGCCATGCCATCCATCCCACACTCAGCACCCTCCTACATGGCACCGCAGTCAACCACTCCGATGAATCCAATGCCTTCCACGTTACCAACCAATGCATTCAACAACATCTCCAGCCAGCTCGCCAGCAATCACAATCACAATCCCTTCACTTCCGCTTTAGGGTCAACCTCTTTGACTCATATGACATCCACCGCTGCCACATCAAACACGCCTTCCCATAACGCGTTTGATATGTCAAATTTCTTGCCGCCTCACTTGAGTTCGCAGGCTCGACCCACCAATCCTTTTTTGGGCTCTGTCGGTCTACCAACCTCTCAAAACAATTCATTTACATCTAATAATCCTTTCGCCCCTGTTGCTCAGCCTCACACATATCAAAGCAATGGATCATCCTATCCTTCCATACAACAGCCGACCAATCATTTTCAACAGCCACCCATGCAGGTAGCACGACCTTCAAATTTAGCATATCAGCATTCCTATCCTTCTGCTCAAATACCACACCATCACACCCAACAGCAACCCTCACCCTTTGGATCTTCACTGATCTAACCCTTTCTCTCTGCATTCAATGTGCTAGTTTTGTATATATGTGTGTGTCAGTGTGTATGTAAGTATGTAAGCAAAGCATTTTTCTTCCTTTGTATGTATGAATCTCGTAGGAACACTTCATGCAAGAAAACTTGTTCTTCAGGTTGCCTAGTTCTCAAAACAATACCAATATACCAATCTTTGACATGCCAACTCCTATCACAATTGAAGGCAGTGGTCTCATTTTAGTGGGAGATGTTATCACATTCATGAGGTGGCTGCAGGTTTTGGAAGATGAGGTGTGCCAAGGTGTGAGTACATCTGGCTGGGTTGTACTCTTTCTGCAGGGAAATGAAATGCCAGTATCAAGTAAAGTATGGCAGTCCCATTCACAGGGGGAAAAATTGGAGCTCACATAGAGGTGAGCAGAGGGCACTTTCCTGATAACTCCAAAAATGGCTCAATTTCTTCTGGATGCTTTTGATTGACCATTTTGGTGGTGCTAAGGTTCTCAGCCCGTCATACTCAGGTATTGCTTAAGTTTGCCAAAGCATGCTCATCTTCATCTTGCATGAGTACTCAGGACTCAGCTGGCACATTGCTGTATACTCAGAATTGCCTGCACAATAACTAACCCTGGGGAAGAAAAACTTAGGTGCCAACACTACCAGACCTCACCTTCCAATGTCTACAAGGGCTTTGTGTCCCTGGAGTTTGAGAGCCTGTTCTTTGGGAAGGCCCTGAGTCTCTGCCCACAGATGCTGGCCCTGACACTCAGAAACCCATCTAATTTTTCCATCACTCACTATAAAACTTCACCTGATCATCACAACAATAATTTGAATCAAAGTCATAAATCATACCAATATCAAGACATCAGATCATCATCATCTGTCAAACTGGCTTTACCCTCAAATCACCAAATGCCACCACCACCTAACAATCTGGATTCTTTTAGTTGGATTCTTCCTTTTTGTGTTGGAAGAGAATTTTTAGATCTAGATTGAGATGATGATCAATCTCAGATGTTCAGCATAGTGAATTTAGACAATTTGAATCAAAAGCATCTTGAAGTCAAGTTCACATACAAATTGAAGAACTTACAATTAGAATCTAGAAGCAAGCAAACAAGAACTGATACTTCAAATCAAGTTTATTGATTTCTTTAAGAAAGTGCTGGCTCAATCTGAGCATAACAAAACTTGCAAAAGGTATAAAAGGGAAGATCACTGAGTACATACATCTTTTCTTTAGAATTATCCTCATAATCATTCAGATAGAGAACTCATTGTTGTTATCCGTATCCTTGTTGTTTTGTTTTGTAAGATCACACTTTAGATAAAATTGTTGCTACCACCTCTTCACAAATTTCATAAAAGAAGATCAATCAGAGCATCACCATCAATCCTAGGTAGATGTGAGAAAATGTCAACAATTCGATCTTTTACCTTACAAACCCAAGGCACCGGGTCATCTAACTTGACGTTCTTGCACGCGCGGGATGCATTTTCCATTTTTCATTGGCTACAAGAAGCCAACAAGAAACAAGATACCAAGACCAATTTTGATATAATATGTTTTTTTTCTCTTTTTTTCAGTAAATCAAGCTTGGATAATTGATTGGAGTTGTGTCATCTCATCATCCCGCAACTGCTTTGCAGCCAGGTCTCCATGGTATAAGCTCATTGGGCGCGCGGTAAATTCAGATGCACACCATGGGTACAGGAAGTAGGCTTTATCTCCCACAGGTAGCTCCTGAAAGGCTGAGAGAGCCTCCCAGTCAAGGCAGTTTTACCCAAGACCGGTGATGATGCTCTCACTAGTTATCATTCTGAAGCATGAATTCACATCCTTTCTTAAATTTGCTATACCTAACTGATTGGAAATAAAACAAAGGAAGGTTTTGATCAATTGATTGGGCACTAGACAATCAATGTTTCAAGTATAGAAGTAGTACCTGAACTTTTGAACAATCAATTAATCAAGTTTGGCTGTAGAAGGATTTCGAGGAGCTCTCCTGCAAAATGCTCAACTCTGAGAAATGATTTTGTATGAGTTTGTCACAATGTCCTTGCACTACTTGCTCAAGGCAAGCATGGGAATTTCATAAGTTTACACTCACCAATTGATTGAAGCCACTGGGATCTCATCCAACAAGTATGAGTTCTGAAATAAGAACACTACCAGGACCTACTTAAATTGAAAGAATCAAGAACTTTCAAACCAATTCATAGGAAATTTGAATAGAAGCCGACTGGAGTATCATTTTATTCATTTATTTCTTCTCCTTGTGTTTAAGTGTCAATTCTATTGAAGACCAATTGAATCCTCAAAAAATATACAGTCAAACCCGTTAAAGGCATACCCCTTGGTGGACAGGCCAAGGTATGCCTTTGAGTGGTTTAGGTGGTTATGTTTCTAAAATGTTGAGGCATAAAATTATGCATTTATGTTACAGACCCTGTATACTGAAAACCCTACTTGGCAGATACAGTATGAGTCTTTTTTACAGGTTTTCTATTGTCTGTATTCTCAACCTGGCAGAGAAACTAAACACAGTCACAGATAAAACCCAGGTTTTGCACTGTAACATGACTTTCACATAGCCTCAAGCTAATATATATGTGCCATCTTATGTATCTCAGAACATGGTTGCACTTGAGGAGAAATAGGAACATTCCCTAGAATCTCAAGGAACACATTTCCTAAACCCTTTGCGTCAAATCAAATGTAATTACACAGCTGTTATGTCCTGTCATGTCTTACTACTGTTCTCACGTACAAGCCCTCCTCCCAATTGAGTCCGCTTTCTTGCACATCAATCCCATCATGCGGACTGCCAACATTTGCAAGCCCATTTCTAAATATTCAATGGCAAGCTGACCCAAAGCCTTTTCTGAAGAGAAGAGTTGGCTGGTATGGGATTTAGCGTTGTACATAGTGATTGATAGAAAAGATCTTTAACACACAGTTTGTTTGGAAGGTTTGATCCTCTAAGATCCAAATCTGAATCTTGTTCTTTTGACTGAATAATGTTGTGTTTGATTGTTTTGTGAGTGGTTGTTTGAATCAATTCTTCACATGAAAAGAATTCTACCACTCTCTACGAGTGCTTCAAAATAAGTGCTTTAAACACCTGGTTGCCCAGCTGGCAATGGGCTTCCTGAGGTCTCAATTCAGAAGTGAACATGCTTTACGACAAACAAGTTCAATTTCTTTTGAGGTTGTTGATGCGGTAAATGAGTATTGATAACTGGAATTGCATATATTATGGGCCACAGCCAATCATTGTCTTGTTTGTAAAGGCAATATCTAAACTTATAAACCAAATTTAAAGTACATGAAGGTTTGGGTCAATTTGACTACTTGGCCATTCACAAGGGAAAAAACCCTCAGGAGACAGTGCATGTGTGGGTGTGTAACACTGCACACTTTGGGCCTTGGAGCTGCTGGTCTCTCACTGTGTCAAACATGTCAAGCTGATGGTTCTCAGGGGTGTGCAATATTTGTTTAGGAATGTTTCTCAAGGGTCCTAAGAAGCATTTTTTGGGGAACGTTCCTAGTTATCCACAGATCCAACCATACCCTCATGCATGTAGGCATAAAAGTATCATTTTTCAAAAAAGGAGTATGCATCAAGCTTTTTTGTGGAATTTTACATAAATTACCCACACCAAGTTGGTGGAATGCAAAAAGTGTGCCATGACCTTGGTTATGCCTTTGCATTGGTATGCATTTATGCGGGTTTGACTGTAAAAAGAAGGCTTATCAAGTTTGTTTTCTGTCCTTAAAAGTAATACTTCTAGATAAGTGGATAAATAGGCAATTGTTGTCACTATATTCATCTTTCTTTTATCAATGATTTGCACCTGCAATTGATGATTGTTACAAACAATCCATTTGGAAGCATCATTTCAGTTTAAGATTGCTAATCCTTTAGGGCCTTGCTTCTTGCCACCAATTTATTGCCTTTTTGGGTGGAATCCATCCTTTGCCCATCTCTATCTTAATGGGCTAGGCAGAGGATTTTCAAAAGAAATCTTCCACCCAGATCTGTGACTTTTTCTGGGCAGAAAGGAATCTTCTGCCCAGCTGTAATGTCAGAGTCTGGGCTGATGAACAATTCAGCCCAAGGAAACAAGCCAAAAAAATTACAGATGGACAAAAGAAAACCTCCATTAAAAGGTAGGTTGACTCTCTGGGAGGAACAATTCTTTTGCCCAGGGTTGAAAAAATTGATAAACAACTGGGCAAAGTAAATCCTTTGCCCAGCTGTTGTTTTACCCAATTGGTAAAATCTTTGTGTATTCTTCCGCCCATTGAAACAACCAAGATATTTTCTGCCCATCTCAAGTTGAGTATAAGCAATTAAAATCAAGGTAGCACATGAGTGAACAGTCAAATTGAATTTGTTGACACTGTCTCCCACATGCTTTCAAAATATTTCAGACAGATCAACACTCACAATATATTTGTGACCCCTTGAAAAAATCAAACATGATCAAATATCAACGCGCACAACATATTTGTAACACAATAAAATAAAATGAACTTCAATAACAATTAAACCAACAAAGATGAATTTTGAGTTGGTTGAGATTAAACCAACACCCTTCAAAGTTTCCTTTTGAAGAAATCTT
>KZ123385.1:18911-44234 GCA_002157025.1 Melampsora abietis-canadensis | reverse complement strand
GTGTACATCTCTCAACTATCCTAACCTTTAACAGGTATTTCACTATACATTTTCTTATGATTGATCTTATTAACTTATGAACATAGATTTGTGTGTGGTTACTTTCTATTTCTTTTTATGTTATAGGTTAGCTATATTTCCTTGAGAAGGAAGCTTGTTGTTAGCTTATCAACCAGAGCGCATTTTATCAGATACCACATTCCAAGACTCCAAATACATTTATACATACATATTATGTAACTCATAGAGTTGATGTGAAGTTCAACTAAGACTCTGAGCTCAATCTCAAGGGATGCTTGGGGACATGGTCAATTTGTAAAAAAAGGGTGATCAAGGATTGCAGGCAAGTTCAGGTTTGGTTTCGTCGAAGAATCTTTGTTTCATATATAATTATTCGTGATATTTGTACCTCCCCCATCCATAACTTGTTGATAAGTGACAGACAAATGAGTCAAAGCAGTCAGATTGATTGATCTTTGTGCAATCCATCAGAATAGAAAGTGAGGTAAACGGTAATCAAAGAGGTTGAGAACCAATTGGTGTAATTAAACTGATTACTCGAACCGATCATTATCACTCCAGGGCAAATAAAAAACACACTGAAAAGTGCTTTGGTAAACAACAAGTTGATGTCATCATTTTATGGTCTGAGTGACATCAAGGGTCGAGTCCAACTATGCAACCATGGTCATTGTGATGCTTTAGTCTTGAGATCAAAGCCGATTTGATACCACCTTTATCACCTCCGGCTGTAGCGATACTCACCGCACTGCAAGTTACCATGGATTAAGTGACGAAGACAAGATTCCAACCGTCGGAGTTGAGAACTCTAATGACGAGCGTTGAGAGTGTTTTGAGAAGGGTTCGATTGCTTGACAAACAACATCATAGATGCTTGGTCCAATTTGCATTTTGAATCTGAGGATGACATCCGCAGCTCTGGATATGATCATTTTTGACTAGCTGAATCTCTCACCAGGTGGTCATGGTCACATCATAATGTCATCATTTGCCACTTCAACCGAGTGAAGCCAACCTCACCTAGACCAACACGGCTCTTCCGACAAAGAATGAATGTAGTATGTGGTAGAAACATTTGAATGTGAAGTTTTGAATGATCGAATGATACAGTTTTTGGTTGGATATATTTGACCTACTTGTATGCTACACTGTGAGTCTTTTAACTCAATCTTCATCTTTTTCACTTCGTCTCATCCAATTTTCATTTTTTTCTTTTCATTCTCACATTCAAATCAAATCCAAAGAAGAACTAAAGATATATATATATATATATATAAACGAAGCTACAAATCCATACCAACCAGAAGATCTTGAGAATTCATTCTATCGAACAAACCGAACAAAAAGGATTAAATCTTCAAAACAGCTTCATTATACCTTCAGACCCTATTCGCTTGTTTACCAACTCTTCACCACCAAAAAATATATCGATCAAGACATTTCGAATCGATCATCGTCCATTAGGCCTTTCCCCGAAAAACGAGATGTCAAATCGGGTCATCCACTATGCTACCAAGCCACGCCGTGGACTCTTACAAATTTGCGTAGATTGGCAACTAAGTTGAGAGAAATTCACTTTGGTCTTCATTTTTCTATGAACTTCGAATGAATATAAACAAGGCTTTAGGCTCTGAAGTTATGGTCAATATGTGATCGAACGACACCGTTCCATCAATTCAGAGGAATACGAATCTGACTAAATCTTGATTTTTTGGGGGTCCTGTGGCGTTACAATAGCAACTGCATTATCGATCATCACCCTAATCGTAGCCCTCAACATCTCCTTCCCAGAACTATCAGATGCATCAAACCAAACACTTTCAACCTATCAAACTCGTCTACCTACGATTCAATACAAAAACCCAATCCCCAAATTCATCTATCTCTCTTACTACAATCCAAATTCAGGTGAATATCTCAAAGGAAATGATGATATTTATTTTGTTGGGTTTTGGGTTTTGATTTGGTTAAGCTTAAGGGAATTATGTATTCGATTTTGGAGACCTTTTGGATCGAGGATTGGAGGAATTAAAGATCGTAATAAATTACAAAGGTTTGCTGAACAAGGTTGGAATCTGATCTATTATGTTGTGTTTTGGTGTATAGGAGTGGTATGTGATTTTCTTTCTTGCTCCATTTTATCATCACATCAGATTTCCAAATCGCTGATTTGAATCAAACCCTTCTTTTTGTTCAAAGAAAATCCTTTCGAGATTTCCTCATCCAATTCTTTCATTGAACATTCGACAATATTGGCAAGATTATCCACATGATTCCATTCCAGCTCTTACAAAGTTTTATTATCTATCCCAAGCTGCTTTTTGGATCCAACAATTGATTGTTTTGAATTTGGAGAAACGTAGAAAAGATCATTATCAAATGCTTGCTCGTAAGTTTCTTATATGTGTCTAGGGTCAAAGTTAGAATTACTAACTCAGACGAAATCTGTTCTTAGATCATATCGTCACTATCCTTCTAGTCTGCGGTAGTTATGCCGTCAACTTTACTGGTATTGGTACAGCCATTCATGTCACGATGGACGTATCGGATATCATTCTCTTTGTGAGTATGAGAAGAAACAAGACCACCAGAGTCATGCATTGAATACTGACAGTCTTGTAAAACTAGGTGGCTAAAATGTTGAACTACGTAGGCGGAGGAGTAGCCTGTGACAGCGTCTTTGCAGTCTTTGTACTTTCATGGATCTATACAAGGCATTATGTTTTCACCAAAATCATCTGGGCAATTTATTACCAATTACCTCAAGATATCTCCTTTGATTTCAATGTCAGCGAAGGTAGATTGGCTAGATATGACCTATGGGTAGCCTTCTTAGGACTTTTAGTCCTTTTAGAAATCTTGTTAGTTTTCTGGTTAGTTTTGATCTTGAGAATTATGTGGAACGTAGTCATTGGAAATGGTGCAGACGACGAACGAGAGGATTCGGAGTTAGTCATAATTTTCTACTCTCACCTACCTTGATTGATATTGATTTGATTTTCTTTCTTTTGCTTCAATAGTAGTGAATGTGAAGAAGAACCCACTGACACTAAAAGGACCAATGAAAAAGAAATCGGATCACCTGAGAAAGGAACTTTATATTCTGATGACGACCCTACTTTACTTTCGTCATCTAATAAAAAGATGTATCAGCAAACATCTTCACAAAACGGTAGTCCTAATTCTAGTTCATTATATCAACGTAAATGAATGAACTTTATATCGAAAAAATAGTCCATGGATTCATTTTTCAAATTTTCTTTTTTCATGGAGGTGGAGATGTTTTGATAAGGCTGAGGGGGTGTTGTTTTAAGAAACATGAGGGTGGTTTTCTAAAGAAGATGAATTGTGGAATGAATGAATGAATTTGATTTTTTTGTCCTTGTGGTTGCAAACAGTTGATCTTATTTGAATTTGAATTTGTTATCCAGGTGTTTTTTGCTTGAAAGAATAGATGAGAATTACATAAATGTATATCTGAGATTGACATGGGATGTTCCTTCTTCTTTACTCTTCTGAGTGATTTCTCTGCATGTGATTTTTTTGTGATAGAGCAAAGCACAACAGACCATGGTTTACTACTCTCATCCGCATCCTGTGCAACTTGCTTAACTTGTGAGATATTCAGATCCAGTGGCAAGTAACAACTCAATGTATTGAGATATGAGCTACAAATATGATTTGTGTGTTCAAGCATCAAAAATTTCTTCTACCCCTTGAGATTTTATCATCTCTTGGGATGCAACAGCTTACTAACTCCACAAGCCTGTGATGGCCAACTTTTCTTGTCAAGTGGCTGTGCTTTCAATCAAGGAGTATCCTACTATCCACTTGTGACAGATAGTCATGTATACTGCTGTTAAGACTGTGTGTGAGAAATCTCCAAAAAACATTTCACCTTCTTCTGATTGATAAGTATCACAATTGTGGGAAAAAGGTCATTTTCAAGTATGATGTAGGATATTGCAATGCTCTTCCTCAAGCTCATTAGAGTTCATAGAAAGTCTCTGACATTGGATCTGTGCAAAGACAAAAACCTCAGGGTAAGGGAAGCCACCAGACATCTTTGAGATTCTTAAACAAGAAATCCTGTTGATCAAGCTATGGGCTCAAAGTATCTTGTGAAGAGTAGACAGGATTTTGCAGGATGAATAAAGCCAGGTAAAGAGATATTTGACCATAGATGAATACAATTGAGGGGACATTGAACATGTATGAACATCTCAAAAGATGGTCAACAAAATACAATACCAATCACCATGTCAATCTCCCTGTAACAAGTCAATGTGCACACACAGAGGGTTTTGAAAAAAATCTCAAAGTCTTTTTGGTTGGATTTAGACTGAGATTGTTGTTGAGCACCCTTTGTGAAAAGTGATCTGATTATAGGATTTGTGGAATCCTTTGTCATCAGCTGGGGTCAACTGACTGTCAACATCCCATTTGATCAGGGGAAGATACGCCTGTTGTGGAACTTCTTTGATGGGTCTTTTGAGGCTCTAAGAAAAGCCTTTTGTGTGTGCATGTTGACATGCTACAATCATACAAACATGGTGCAGAGCATTGTTGGATTTGAATCCCCCAACAGAACCTATCCAAGGTTTTGATTCAAGGTATTTCTTTGCACCAACAGTTACCTCCAATCAAATCCTTGGACAAGATCTGTCTGGGGTTCTACATGCAATGATGCCTTAGATTGAAAAATCTGAGGCATCTATGTGGGTGGTGACAAGGATGCCCTATCATTGAAGAACTTCTGATGAAAAAGAGACTCTTCCAGACATGTTCAAGCTGTTCTCAACACAAAAAAATCAATTGAGCTGTTAGCTTTGAAGTGCATACAGACACTCAAAGAACATTTATATACTAATATTGAGCTGAGAATGTTTTGACCAAACACCAACATAATTGAAGGTGCAGGGAAGACATTGGAATGGCCAAGTTTTTTCAAGAAGATATAGTATGGTTTGACCAAGAGGTAAGATCACACCAGGGTCAGAAGATATATTATGCAAGTGGAGACTGGAAGAAAAGGTGGTTTGAAACCTTTAAACTCAAAGGAATTCATGGAGAGGATATGTTACTTGTAGGATGGGGAAATTCAAGCTCAAATAATATTATGTTTGTTTACCTGGGGAGGTTATATAAAAAAATGGCACACACAAAAATTTAAAACCTCTTCATAAGCAGAATGAGAATAAATGATAAATTGTAATGTATTTTATCTATGATCATGTTTTGTAAGAGAAAATTAGTAATATATAGGGCTCATATGTTCCTGATTTAAAGTTTTGTCTATGGAAGTCATCACTACAATATGTGACTCATAATTTCCAACAGAGTGATTTCCAGCATACTGGCTGGAGATGTGTGTACAGATGGGGGGACTCTAAGTTGAAAGGTGTTCTCACTACCAATTCTAACACACAAAAAAATGGTTTTTAAATCTTATTTAAGAATGCTTTGTAAGATAAGTCTTTCACATAGTGATATGTCCTACATTCAGTGCTATAAAAAGGTTCCTATTCTAAACTGCTGCAACCACTGTGCATGGGACTCCATAAAAACCTTATCTCACAAATCTCAAGCACAAAACTATTGACACCTCACATGCACTATTTTTTGAATCAAGGAATCTTTAGAAGATAGTATATAATATGCATCTGATCATGCTACCCACAATGCTTTCTAGTTCTTGTTTGTAACATCCTCCCACAAATACCCTTCAGTTTCCCCCCCAACATTTTAATCCTTCTCCAGTTTTGTAAGCTCTTATACTCTTTGAGTGTTGTGGTAACAATTTTTCTGTCCTTTTCTGCCTCAAGTTGTGGATATATGTATTCCAGGAATTTCTCAAGGATCTGAAGTTTGTTTCCTGGGTGATAATGGGGTAATTGATGGAGAAACTGATCCATCAGGAGAACCATTCCATCATAGTCCTGATCCACAAGAATACCAATAGCTACCAGCAGGCATTGCACATCTGCCCCATTCCTTGTTTTGAGATATATGTGCATATCTTGATGTGAGAAATAAGGCTTATCAGCTTATGTCATTATCAGCATTGAATCAATTTACTCACATTTAAACCAAAACATCAAGATGTGCTTGTTCTGCCTTTCTTCACAATTTCCAAATGATTTCAATCCATATTTTTGCATTCTCTTTTGAATAGACACAAATTTAGAAACCTCCCTATAAGTCAATATATGATGTGAGTTGCTAATTATACTGATGGATCAAAGAAATGCACAATTCACTCATTGGTTTCAAAGGAAGCAATGCATTCCAAAATTCTCTTTTTGTAAACACTGATCTCTGATTCAGCCCAGTTCATGAACACCTGATCTGTGGAGAGTTCATTCACAGAAAAAACTTGGGCAGATTTGATGAGGTTTATTAAAGCCACTTGTGCTTCTAAAACATGTTGTAGATTCCCTTTGACCTTTCCATAAAGCTCCATGTCTAATCATACAATTGCAATTGTGTCAGTGTTGCCCAAGGACCGAAATATCTTGTGTGAATTCACCAGATGTCCATAGCAAGAAAAGTTCTATCTGGTCTTTTGGTGACCAATCTGCAGACAATTGGATTCCGTACTCTTGAAGTTGTCTTTGCATTGATGAAAACTCTGTCAAAGATCTGTTATTGGCACAAAATTGAATTATATTTATCAGCTTCAGAATCTCATATACATGCCAGAGATTAAAAAACATACTGGTGTGAATTCATCAAAAGAAGGATATGTTCTCTCATTTTGGATGAATAGAGGGTTTGTGTTTTTTTGATCAAATCTGTGGAATGGAAAGCATCTCCAGCTCCATAGTTGACCATCTTTGCCAGCTCAGTCAAAACTGCCTGTATTGCATCAATTGGTATTTCATTGTATGAAAGTACCAATCTTCTTAGGATTGATATAAACCAAAACTCCTTCACATGATCCTTTTGTGATCCTTGTAAGGCTATCTTCTTGAAAATACTTATGATCACTGTCCCCCAATGTTCTTTCTTAGAGATTACAAGTTTTTTGAATTGTGAGAAGAGGGTGTTATATTCACTTTCTGCATCATAGATCTCCTCAACTAGATTTTTGTTTTCATATGTCAGTCAAGTTGAACAAATCTATTCACTGATTTCAGGGAATGCATACGGTATTCTAGGAAAACTTCAGGTCCCCCATTTTTTACTTGTTGAAGGCTTCCCATTTGTTCCTTGCTGGTTGGTCTGCCATTCACTGGATGATATTGATTTACAATCCCCAGCTTTTGACCTGTTTCACATGACCAAAAACTCTACCATTAGTAAAGGCTTCAATTATTGAGCAGTATATATCAACTCTTACAATCTCCAGACATGCATAATGTACTGTCCAAGTTCTCTCCCTTGTTCAATGAGGTGAGGTCTAGTATCTCATTAGAGGATGTGTGTCTTGCAAAATGTACTATCAAAATCAAAGGAAGAAGGTTCATGTTTAGGTGTTGTGCTTTTTCACAAAAAAGTCAAGTTGTGAGGAGCAGAATACCAATTATTGAGTGTGACAGTAGAATAATCCTTTCCCTTGAGTATCAAAGAACCAAGGCCATGATGGTATGAAGAAAGTGTCAACAGTGTCCCATAACCTAACTTGTGGTAGAATGTGAGACTGGTATTGAAAATTGAACATTTTGCTCAAAAGGATCCATTGAAGTACATGACAGTATATCTAACACACTGAGAAAGTATAACATCAATATCACATATGAGGTAAAATTACCTCACTAAACAAGTTCCAAAATTTACTGTTTCCAAAGGCTTCAAGTACTAGGAATTCAGATGTGTATCATGTGTGTCAACCCCCTGTACAAAGCCAGTAGTATGCACTACTGTGCTGATAAGCACAACTTCAAACAAGCTAAATGATAAGGAGACCTCTGAACTATAATACGGTACAGAGTAATAATAATCTGATTAGTTAATACGTTATTGAATTTAAGTTAACTGATCTTTGGTTCTATAAAAGAGGTAATGGTCTACTCAATCAAAACAACATTCAACATATTAGAGTCAATAACAAATAATATCAATATCAAAGAAATAGATGAAATAATGATGAATTACTTACTTCTCTCCCCAAAGATGGGGAAAGAGAAGTAAGTCAAATTCAGAGATAACATGTATAAGTAATTGTCACTCTAAACTCATTGAGGTGGTCCATTGCAAATTTCTTCTCTTGCATAGTCATGATTTTCATGTCTCAATCTTGGGTCTTTCTAATTTCTCTCTCATTTAATTTAATCCATCTCCAAATTTCTTTTACTTTGTTGATTTAATACTCCAACAAAAACTCATATCCTTTAAATCAGGTACAGTTATACTAGGACTTCCTTGGGCAACTATATTGTGAAAGTGAGCTCAAGTCACTGTCTGGTGAGCTCTGGTCCATTCAAGCATCAGAACAACAGATAAGATACCCATATTGACTTGTTGGAGCATGTCCAATCAGGGTTTTTTTGAATTCTGGATCCAACACACAAACCATTATCTGCCTGATCTTTAGCACTATGGCCAAACAGGACTTATCAACTGATATCTGAAGACCAAACTGGCCTGCATAGTCCATGAAACTAATATCATGCATATCTTCAACTTACGATAAGGTTCCCAGTCAGCATCTCTTACTTGTTGATTGGTTTCCTTGACCTTATTCTTTTGAACACCTGACATCTGCCACAGGATCTATGGAACATTTGTTGTATATCTGACAATGACTTTTTTCACCTGTACATTTAAATATCCCAAAGTGTCTGGCCACCAGATGGCTCCAAGGACCCATCCAATGTCTGTGTCCATTAAATACCCAGTCAAATTCCAGGTCTGGGTCTCAGACTGATCATACTGTTTTAAGAGAGGTTGACCATTTTGTTTCATTTTCATCTTGCAGAAGGTTTTCTCATGCACTTCCATTTGCTACACAAATGAACCTTGTCCAATGAGGACATTCTAACATCAAGTGATCTGAATTTTGAAAAAAGGCTTATGGCATCATGTAGCCATCCATTGTCAAAGAAGCTGATGAATCACATCATACAAAATTTATTCCTTGAACTACCATCATTAATCTAGAATTACAAAAGAATCTGCTTGCACATTCTTTGGCCTTCTTTGATTGAATTCTAGATAGGAGGTTGTGATGACATGAATTCTTTATGGCCTCAGCCAACAGGACCTCAGGATCCTACAAAGTTTGTGACAATGTGTCCAGACTTTTCCATCAGAAAAAATGACATGGTGCTCAGCCCAATCAATCTTGACATGTTGGATATTTACTATCTCACAAAGACCAACTTACACATCAACTTGAAAAGAAGTGGGGTATTGATGAAAGAAATCAAATCCTTGATGAAGCTGATCAGGATTACAGCTTACCCCATTGCATTCTTTGATCATTGATCCATTGGTCAATGATTTGATTGCAAGTCTGTTTTGAGCCCTGTTCAGCTTCCAATGGGCTGTAGCCTGCCAATTATTGGGTATTGTAAAAGTAAGTTGTCAAATACAACATGGGTCTCTTGAGAACAGTATTTTTAGGTCTGTTTCTGACCAGTTTAGAGTATTTGGCTCATGGGGAAACAGTGTAATCAAAGCTCAAATGGTATGCAGGTTGGTTGACTGGTCACAGAGATATATCATGTCCCTGGAACCTGTAGAGAAGTGTATTTGGCTGTCACAGGAAAGAGTCTGGCCATGAAAGCTTCGAAAAGTTTGAAGTGTTGCCCATTTAGGGTGAATGTTACTTTGAGGAGTGAAGCTGAAAATATTAATGTTTCTACAACGAAATCCAGTTCCGCTCAGATATTGAACAAGAAGACAAAAGAACCAAATGCCCAGCCATCACATGTTTACAACAAAGACTAAACGAAGAAAAGAAAAGATGTGTGTTTATTTCGACTGATAGAATCGCCTTAGGTTTATTCCCGTGAGGGGCTGAAGCAGTGAGGGGAAAGGAGATTATCCGTGGTCTCGACAAAAAGAGATGAAATTTACTAATTTACTAGTCTAAGGAAAGAAGTAGCTTGAAAACGAGAGGAAAAGTATCGATCGCTTAAGATTTTAAACTACAACTGAGAAGGGACGTCGAATTGATGAGGAAAGCTGAATGTCGAAGTAAAGACTAAGGATATTGGCCTTGTGGGATAAAGTAGCTATCAAGCTTCGCAGATTGGAGCTCGACGAGTAGATTCGCATTCGTGGGTGTCGCACTGCTAGGACTAAATCCATAAACGCCAACAGGAAATTCTAACTTGGGCATTTCCTTGAGTGGTCCAACGTTTGTCTTAGTGTCGAAGCGCTTCGATCGATGGTGCTCGGCCAAATGGATTGCTTGAGTGGAAGGCGGTGATGGGATGACGAATTTGGGTGCACCACGAATCAAAGGCTTTGTCGGTGATACCAAAAGTAATGAAGTAGGAGCAGAATTGCGTCTGCGAGGCATGTTTAGTGACTTAAAGTACGGTTCTTTCTCAGGGAAGTGTAGACTGATGGGCTTGAGATGTACAGCCTGCGGTATTGCTATTATTGATTTGGAGGTTAAGGTCATTTTGTGAGCTGTAGAACTCACGGGCTGAAAGATGAGAAGACTGAAACTTACAGGTTTGACTGAAAGGTGAAGTTAGAAAAGGTACTTCTTCGATCGTTTACTTCAAAGGTGATGATGATTGATGGTGATGTCCAGGGTTGATTGAAGGTGCCAGGGGAATTGTGAAGGACATGGACTTTAAAAGCATGACCCTATTTGCGAATTTAAATTTAGGTAACCAACCCAGTAAGCTCACTACAGATTTTGCTCATAATTTAATGAACCAGAAAAAAAAGTGTAAGCTTCAACAAGGGGTTTCTCTATGGATTCGTTGTCAACGGACTTCGAGAGTTCCCCTGATCGATGCGACTGGATATGATGTCGAGAACCCTCGCTCGACAAATTAAATCCGTTGGTAAGTTTTCATGTCAACTTTGTCGACATGGTGGTGCACACTAACTAAACTGGCCTAACCTCGTCAACAATTTTAAGTGATGATGCCTGGTTGATGCTATCGTCATACAAGTCTAGTCGATTCCAGTTTCTCTTATCATCTTACTCGGTCTGAATTTTGGCCCATCACTCCAGTTCCTCTCGATTTTACAAGTTTCATCGGCTGGCCGTACTAAAGGATTAGTTAGTTGACTGATTGATCGGGTAAGCTTGCCCTGCTAGGCTCTCTTTAAACTTCTATGCTTTTGTCAATTTGTCCTTCACTTTTCGCGACTTTCCTATTTTGAATTTGTACGTTAACCACCTTTTGCTTTTTGCCAATAACATCTACCCTTGCCTTTATTACCCTCAAGCCACCAAAAACATGATTCTCGATATCACTTTACCGTCTCACTTGACTCCTCATTCGCCTTATCATGCCTCGTAAGTTAGTCAAATCAACTTGTTTTTTTTGCGCCACATCGGCTCATCGACATTCGTTGACCGCGTCTTTCGCAACAGTATCATGGCATCCGCCTTAGTCCTTCCAGCCAATTTGACCCTGTCATTATGCGGCTTCGNCTATCGGCCTGTTCATCATGGCATGCTATTGGCTATTACAAACGATGCGAGCGATCCCCGAAAATCATGATTACACTGGCGAGTCAGGTGGTTACAACATCAATGCCGAACGGCGCAAAAGAGTCCAAAAATCCAAAATGTGGTCTGCCACCCGACACGAATTATCCGAAGATGGTGAGCATGCCAACCTGCAATAGCCTCACTATGCCTCTGTCTGGTTCTGATCAATACATCATCTTCTTAGAAAAAGTATTCCTCACAGACAAATCCATGGTGCTTCCATAACTTTGAAATTTGGTCACAGACTCCCCGTCAAAAAAAATTGACCTAACCAGGCGCTGGTTATCGCCCACATCAAAGCATCGCAACAAACACTGTCCTCTCATTTACTACTTCCCCCTCACCTTCGGACACCGAAAAATTTTGGAAGTGATCAGATGGATCTTCTCTATCTTAGCTTCCCTTCGGTTTGCACTTGTAACATCAATTGTACTCAGCATACTTTTTCCTCTCGGATCTATAGCATTGGTGATTGCCGACCCCACAGATATGTCTTTCTTTTTATCAACTATCATTCTTTCGGTTTCCCGCTGTCAGTTGGTCTCGTCTCCACAAGCTATTCTAACAGTACCGTCGAACACATGTTGTAGTACTAATGTAGTATTAACATAGAATGACCTTCTTGGAAATGCATTGTAAATTACTCCTATACCCTAAATTGAGACACAGTTGAACCAGGCCTCTGCACGCAACCAGAGAAGATTCTAACCCTCAGATACATAAATACAAGATGCCTGCCACAGTCACGCCTAAGATGTCCGCCTACACATCTCATTTGCATGATATTAACCACTCGGTCAGCCGCCCATCTCATCATTTCAGAGATGTATTTTGGGCGACATTACAAAAAGAGACAGGCCCTAGAGCAAAGGAGGGAGGAGGAATGCAAGGTTCAGAAACCTCATTTTTGCACATGTTGATGAGTAGTACTACAACACGACGAAATAAGATGGTGAACCTCGCTAGTCCTCGCTTAGACTCAATCCAAGCGGCACAATCTCAGCTGTGTTTTTTGTGAGGTTCAAGAATCCAGCCCATTTACGCTCCTTGCCTCTCTGATTGTACGCGCCAATCGGCTGAGCCCCTAAGAAAACAAATCAGGGAAAACAACTTCAGCATTCATGAGTCCAGGGGGATCATCAATGGAAATTCACTCACCGCATCAGCAGTTTTCTCGTCAATAAGACTAAAGCTAATCCGTACATAGACAGTATTTTTACCACTAGGCATAAATTCCTACAAGCATTCGCGATGATTTGTGTCAGCTTCAGTTTGACAAAAAAAGAAACTCATTTATCGACATACACATCCTGGGACAGCGAGTATACCATTTCTCAAAGCTATGGTCATCATCAATGCTTTGGAATCGACCTTTGCTTCTTCGCCTGATTTAGCAATATTGAGTTTTAACCAAAAAAACATCCCAGCTCGAGGGGGATTCCAATCAGCCAACCCATCTAAATGCCTTCTTGCGGCTTTTTCAATGCTTTGAGACTTTCTTTGATATAATTTAGCCACACTATGACAATGATCAAAGAATCTATCATAACCCCAATGAGATAAGACCTTGAATGCGATGGCTTGGGTGAAGGTCGAAGGTTGCATGTTGATGCTTGCTGTTTGAAGGTCTTATAAATAAACACCAAGACTATCAGAAAGATATCTACATAAAAATATCATAATGAACATCCACTCACCCATCATGTCTACTATGCTTGTTGGACCAGTGACAAATCCCAAGCGCATACCTACGATTTGAATGCTTTGGTTAATCCAATATACAAATGATCTATAAAATCACGAACTCATTCACTTACCAGAAGACATTATTTTACTTTGTTCGAAAGCGCCAATTTAACAAAACATTAGAGAATCAATAAGTGTAACTTCTTCGACTAAGTTTTGGAA
The DNA here is from genome assembly GCA_002157025.1 of Melampsora abietis-canadensis. Classification (NCBI taxonomy): domain Eukaryota; kingdom Fungi; phylum Basidiomycota; class Pucciniomycetes; order Pucciniales; family Melampsoraceae; genus Melampsora; species Melampsora abietis-canadensis. The sequence continues at coordinate 30,676 of KZ123385.1, read as the reverse complement.
AGGCATTTACCTCATGGTGTCGAACCTGATAACTCTTCCAATTTGACCTCTTTCGCTCTTTTCAAGCTCAAAATAACTTGGAGCACGGTTTGGAGGATCAAAATGCAGATAGTAATATGCATCATCTTCCAACAGTAGTAAGTCGAACTTCCTGATCAAACTTAGTATCTTCTTTTTTCTATCTGGAGAAGCTGTTGCACCTGTAGGATTAGAACCCGTTGGACTTAGTTGTGAAACGCGATCACCCAATTCCGTGAACTGTCAGTCATGCTTGCCAAATTCTTGGAGATTGAAACTGGAGTAGGGGATTCACGCACCAGGTATAGATCGCCTTGGGAAACTTCAATGATTTGGTCTTTTCATCTGCGTACCAGTTTTCGAGGATAGATTCCAAGGGTTGATCCATGATACCGTTTGCATCTGTTGGGAGCTCTAAAGTAGTACAATGACGCAGACGCACAACGTCAGTCAGACGTGAAAAGTACAGGGAATTTTCACTTCAAGAGTTGAATACCTATAAGGTTAGCTCCGAGAGGTCGCAGGAAACCCAGGACACCTCTACACCGGGGACATTGTGATTTGAATAAGTATAAAACCTTCTGAGATCTCAAATAACGGTCAAGACAAACTGCATACGTACGCATAGGTTGGAGTCTCGAGCAATATGCTATCATCTGAGTCACAAATTGCTTGAAATGCCTATTGATAATTTTCATCAGTTAGACCATTGAAGTTAGCCACATTCTTTCATAATATATGTCAAGTAAAAGGAGATTGACCCTATGCATTAGTTCCTGGCTACCTGTACCAACTGAACATCTCCAACCTTCTTCCTTATGATCACCACGATGGTGACTACGTTGTTGTAAACCAATGAACCACGATATCAAAGATGGAATACCTGAAGTATCAGCGTATTGGAGAGCATCATCTAGCTCTCTTTCTTTCATTTCCAAGACTTCAGGTACAAATTGATCGGGTTCCGGTTTGTAGTTGATGGGTTGCTTGAGAGTGAATTTGATTGATTCAAATGGAAAGGTGGCTGGGTCAGGTCTTCCTGCAAGAAAACTGATCATGCCTTCTACTTGCTCATAGAACATCAAACCACGTACTAAAATTGAAATGATATAATCCTTCATAGTCAGCTTTCCTTCTGATACTTGATCACAAATTACTTACTCCCTGCATTTCTCCATCCTTTGCCGCCTTTACTGAGGAATTTGTTTTCATAGTCGATCTGATGGGTCATGATTACAGGCTTGTTTTGAACTGAATGCTTTAGTTAGATGGGTAGATAAGATTAAGAAAGTGGAATATATGTGCGGTGATTATTGTGCGATGTGTTGGTATTGACGTTTGTTTTTTAAAAGTTCTTTCGATGTCTTGCATCCCACACTTGAAAACAACTTACAAATATCAGAAAGCCGGATTAGGGGATCGGTCAATTGAATCAAACGCATGAAAGGGCTCGATTTCATTTGATCGAAAAAGGAAAGCAATGTGTGGTGGCTTTATTCAACTTAAGTTGCCGACCAAATGACCCAACCCAAAACTGCACAACAGCAATGAATGCCCCAATTCCATACTTGACACAATGTCGGGTTCGCTACGATACTCTCCGATTATGGAGGATGTTGGGCATCGTAACGAAAGTTCGATCTTATAAAACACCCGTGCCCATGTCACACCAGAGTCCAGACTAATATCTGGTTCACGATATCAAATCGGAGACGAGACCAACACTATATAGCTATACAGCGTTCATAATGGTGGTTTGATCATCATAAGAAGTGAGATTGGTCCATACCACTCCTGCCAATATCTGGCTTTTGAAATCCAAGTTGCTGCATTAAGAAGTTCAACCAGCCATTCGCGAAAGTTTAAAATGATCAAAGGATCAGTTAAGATGAGACAAATGCGTTAAGTGCATCGCAAAAACGGCGATCTCCTTCATCGAAAATCCACCCCGCCTCTTCGTACCAACACGCGAGCTGATATTTGCCGGAATTGGTATTCAAGTCGCTACCCCGCCCATCTGTGGATCCATTGATCCCGACTACCTTTCTAGGCAATTATCTCTCTCCTCTCCACATCGCTCAGGCGTACATACATTTCCGCTCATGTTCTTTGTCTGAATGTCCTCGTCCTCACACTAAAACTCCTTCTCTAACCAGTCGAGGTCCCCCTATTTCACGGGCACCTTACAAGCGAGTCGCCTTCAAGCCGCAGCCGAGAGCGAACCCAGTACTTATGGAGGAACCAGGCCGAGAGTTTCGAGGGTTAAGCTTCGAAAGATCTGTATCAAAAAATGCACCAGAACCGGAGCAGGGTTCAGAAGCACATGATGGGAATTTTGTAGTTATCGGCACACAGAAGTACCGCACCTCAATCGAACCCCCTAAAAATGATGTTTCTGCTACCACAGGTGGTCCTGAAGATGTGGCAGTGTTTTCTTTAGAACTTCCAGAGACGGACAAGGTATGTGCTGTTCAGCGGCAGGGTCGAAGACGTTGATATATGTCATCGTTTTATTCAAGACGCTTCAAGTTCGAGGATGTTGCATATCACGAACTAAACCTCTCTTTGCTCATGAGATGCAGATATGCCTGGGTTTGCATCAGGACTCGGAGTTCAGAATTCGTTCCTGTGGTATAGCTCTTGAACGTCTCGTGATTTTAGAGGCGCGAGAGTCAACTGACATTCAATATCTTACATCAAATACTAACTCCCAGACAACTTTGCAATGTCATAATACGCCCATGTAAAAAACAGCTCACTCATATGGCCACACTACATAGGCCCCGTTTTACTGTATATGGCTCATGGGACCAGCAGCATTTCAAGATTTGTTAAGGCAAATCCTGTCCAAATTGATTGCAGGAAGCAGAGATCGCTCCCCAAAAGGACAATGCTCTTTTTCTGAACAAGTTCGACAAGAGTCTGAAGGCTTTCAAACCTTTTAGAGATGACTCCATCTGTAGGTGGATGAAGATCAAGTAAAACTCAGTCTCTCCTAAAAAATTCTCAAACATCTGATCTCCTGGTGGGATGTTTTTTGAACTTAAGCATCTAATCCTATCTCTTTTCTAGCTTCTTTGATCGCACTTGCTAATCGACGGAAACCCTGAACGAACAGCAAAAATAAGTTGTGTGAATTCCAAGAGTTATAGATGCTAGAACTCATACCTCATCAGCCGTCTCCTCGTCAATCAAGCTAAAACTCGTTCGAACATAAACGGTTTTACGACCACTGGGCATGAATTCCTAGAGATCAAACACTGATCAGTATCTCGTCTGATAATTAGAGTGAGTCCTGATCATACATGTCCCGGTACAGCAAGCACGCCATTTCTAAGAGCTGTTGTGGCAATCAAGGCTTTCGAACAAGCATTTTCCTCTTCCCCTAGCTTAGCGATCCTAAGCTTGAACCAAAGGAACATTCCAGCCCTTGGTCGAACCCAATCAGCAAGACCTTCGAGATGTTTTCTAGCAGCTGCTTCAACGACTTGAAGCTTGTGTGCATAGAAAGCAGCTACGCGATCACAGTGTGCAATAAATCCATCATAGCCCCAGTGGTTTAAGAGTTTGTAGGCAATCACTTGCGTTAAACTGGGGGTTTGAAGATTCGTGTTAGATGTATGGAGGTCTTGAGCAATTTGATTCTTTGTCAGATCATGCCACGCTGTCGGAATCTGAGAAGCAAACAAAACTTACCGATGACATTCATGATTGGGACCGGTCCTGTGACGAATCCCAGACGCATACCTGTACTCCAACCATTGTAAAACGCAATTCATCACGTTGGTCGAATGGCAGCGAGACGCGAAACTCACCCGACGACAAAACTTTACTAAAGTGCAAACAAAGTAACAAAAATCAAGGAAAGTGATTTACACGAGTTCAACCACTAGAAGGACTGACCTCAAACTGTCAAACCGAATTACTCGACCGAGTTCGCCTCCGTCACTTTTCTCTAGTTCAAAGTAGCTCGGGGCACGGTTAGGTCGATCAAAATGAAGATAAAAATATGCATCATCTTCCATGATTAACAGCTTGAACTTGCGAATCAGAGCTAGGATCTTTTGTTTCCTTGGAAGCGAAGCTGAAGCACCAGTTGGATTGGACCCAGTTGGACTAATAAGCAGATGTGCGAAGCGTCAAAAGTCGTCAGACAGATTGTCTTAATTATTTGTGAAAGTCAATTCAAGGGTTTTTTCGTTGACATATTGCTTTACGAACCATGTATAGACTACCTTGGGAAACTTCATATGCTTGGTCTTTTCATCTGTATGCCAATTCTCTAGAATGGATTGTAAATCTGAATCCTTGATACCATATTCGTCCGAAGGAATTTCTGTTATCGCCGATCACAAAAACATCAATATCCGCTCAAAGCTCGGACCTGAAGACCAGAGGAACTACCTATTAGGTTTGATTCCAGTGGTCTCAAAAGCCCTAATACCCCGCTGTCAAGAAAACGGCGGATGGATTACAAAGTTTTAGTCTTGAGGCAGATGTTTTGATCGGGCTTGCATATGCACGTACGCATAGGCAGGAGTTTCCACCAAAATACTGTCATCAGGGTTGCATATGGCCGAAAATGCCTGTGGGAGAAGCGCAGTTCTCGAATCTCAAAAATCAGTTGGTATTCAAACGAAACGGGCATGTCTGAGCATAATCAAATCCCAACTGACCTTGTACATCAATTCTTGACTACCTGATCCAATCGATGTTTTCCAATTTTCTTCCTTTGGATCTCCCCGTCGATGACTAAGCTGTTGTAATCCTGTGATCCACGAGACGAATGAATTGATACCACAGGTAGGTCCGTATTGTAAAGCTTCATCTAGATCTTGATCTGCGATCGTTAAAACTTCGGGTACGATTGGACTTCCGTCTGAGTTATTAGGTACCAATGACTTGAGGGTGACTGAGATTGACTGGAATGGAAAGGTGTCTGGGTTCGGTTTGCCAGCTAACATCGAGATCATCCCCGGTGTTGCCTCGAGTGGCAAGAGACTACGGACTGTATCATGAAGGATGAATTCGATAAGCGATTCGTAGCAGGTCGAGTTCTTTATGGTATGCACAGTACTAACTTCCTGACGGCTTCCATCGTTTCCCAGATTCACTGATATAGACATTCTCGTAATCGATCTCAGAGGCCATGGTATGATTTTGATGTCCTTGAAAAATAGTTTAACTTCTTTTGTAAACGAATTGTCGATGGCTGAGACTGTGAGTTTCGAGCACCTTGTGATGTGGAAATTTAAGAAAAAGATGGCCTGTATTGATCCCTTCCACTTTACCACGAGGAGTCAATTCGAAAACTCTCCGGCAAAATTTAAATATCGCTCTGCCCCACTGGCTGAGACGAACCCTGACGAACCCGTTTGTATGTGTCAAACACTGTAAATTCTCATCGCGGATCCAATGCCATTATGCCGATTCGGAAATCATTCAAGCAAGATCAGCAAGACGATAGGGCTTCTGTGCTTCTACCCAACGTAGAGGTTTGGGGGTTTTGATGCTGGTGAGCAATGGAAGAGAACTCTTGAGTAGTTGACATTGCAACTCACGGCTAGTGAATCATTCATGCTCAGCATTCCCTGATGATGCACACTCTATTGCACATCATACATCCTTTGGAACTCGGGATTTACGTCATCCAAGCAAAATTACCTCGAGAATCTCAATGCATACCGTGAATTTGAAGGAACAACACAATTTGTATCGACATTTCAAAACTTTAAACAGGTTTTCATTCTGGAAGCTTCACAAGGTCTCATCCTCAGACACGACCACCAGAAAACTTATGATTACGCCCCTGTGCATCTATCAAACAATTGTTGCGAATAACACTCTTGGTATGCAATAATCATGTCAACACAATCCATAGAAATTGATGCTTTCTCTTAGCAGTGCCACAAGCAAAATCAAACTTCGGAAGTCCAAAGAATACGTACTCATAAACCAAAAGGAAACATGTGCCTTGACTTAACAAAGTACCTCGTGTGCAGGCCGTGCAAAAGTTGATTGTGGGCCTCTGTCACAGAGATCACAAGAACTTTGCCCTCTTTCTCCATCTCTTTCAGCACCCCAGTAAGATTACTTCTGCAAAAAATGCATATCAACATGGTCTTTTCTGCATCCAGCTTGCCAATAGGGACTAGCCAAAGGAACTAAAGCCATGGGAGCAAAGTGTTGATATTGAATCACTTGAATAGATATATACAAAAATCTCATATCAAGCTTCAGACTGGTCATTCTCACTGCATCTGAGATTTCTGTTTCACAATTCTTAGTATCATTGTGAGTAATGCAACAACTCACAACTTGTCAATTCCCCAGGTAACAGCCTGAAAGACCTGAAGTTGGATTCATAAGCTTTCATAATGTCAGTTATGCTGTGGGAAGTGGCTGTTAGCTCTATCCAATCAACCTTTTTTGATTTGAGACTCTGATATTGAGATAATTGAGTGTTGCATACCATTTCCATAAGACTGGGTACATACACAGATTGGACAAACAAGAATAGTCCAATGACACCTGCTTTACTTGCTGGACATGATGATTGAGTTTTCAGCAAGTCAGGACATCTCCAGACTTGAATCCATGGATGAGTGATGTCTTAAGAGCCACACACCCACACTACACTCAACACTTTGTCTGAGTCAACTTTAGTATTTGTTGAGAAATATATGACTATCAGTCCAAGCACTCTCCAGAGCTCTTCTGATAAACAGTATCAGATAATGTCCCCTTCAAGGATGGCATAACGATATGGGGAGGAATGATCTATCAGCAACCAACACGCAGCTAGGATAGCAAGCAAGTGAAAGTAGAGTGACTTCCTTGGGAGGACATTGAACTCTGGTTTCTGGCTAAGAAAGTTGTTTCTTGATCAGAGAGATGAGCCATTTTGACCAGGCAAAAGCAGGTCATGGAAAGATAAGCATAGCAAGCAATCTACAACACAGATGTGATGGTCTGCTGAGACTTCATAAAAACAGAAGATTTGAAGAGTTGATAACTATGAAGACCCGCACCTGACGTGCCCACAACATGGGATGCTGAAACCTACACATGTACTTACATATACAGCGCATCAGCATCTCGCATCAGTCGATGATCACCCTCCACACGTTTCTCAATTGTGTACGATGTCCTTTGAGCCGATTCCTCATCAAAATGCAACTTCACGGTCCAATTACGAGTTAATCTCAACTCAATCACCATCCGACTTATATCCTTCATCTGATTTCAGATCCTCCAATACGATTTCAAACACATATCTCAGCTTGACCGAATCTATCAGGTTACATTTTGGCTTCATTAAACAAGGCATCTTGGACGCTAGGCAGTGGAAAACAATCCTAGATGTCTTGGGTACAAACAAACAATTACGAGTAAGTTTTGAACTTCCTAAGATCTGGCCACCAGGAAGAAGTAGGGCGGTTGTCGATAGTGATTTGTACTGACTGCGTTGACTTCATTTGCCAGTCAAATTTGATTCAGAATGTAACACTGCAAGCCGTTTTATTAACAAGCGTTATCTCTTTCGAAATCTTTCCCCGCATCATTCATGCCGACATTTCACATTTGCGGTTTTATTTCGACGTCAGTTCTTGAGATCCAAAGTCGATTGGGTTTATATTATATCCTGATCAACATTCAACTCTTCATCAGATCTTCTGGCTGTATCCGATCTCACTTTCTTCCACCATTTTAAACGGTTTCCTAAGCGTTCGAGTATCAAAAACACTTTTTACCACCTCATCCCATTCAAGACGGCTGTCTAAATTCCTTACATCGCCAAACGTAGAAGCATATAGAGGATTGACTCACAGTATTATATCAGAATCGTATCGGGGCTTGGTACTTTTGAATTACTTTGCTTTTTCACATTTATTAGCCAGGGTTCCTTATGTTGGAACTCTGCTGAGTTTCGCTTATTGCACAATTGCGAATTCTTACTACTGTTTTGAAAGGTCATGGACAGAAGCTGGTCAAACCTTTGCAGAAAGAGTCAAAAAGTCAGCATCTATCTTTTACCATGCCTTACAAATCTTTGGACTCTTCATTATGTTGATCATGTGCGATTTTGACCCTTGTCGATTACAGCATCGAAGAAAGATGGACGTATCATGCCGGATTCGGTTTCGCCATTACAATGCTCTCATTTTGGCATCAAAATCTTCTAGTCAATCTATCTTTATTCACTCTGTTCTTCCCTTTTTTACTAATACTCACATCATCATCATCAACACATCCCTTGCCTTGGTCACCAAGCTATCCATTGGCTTTGAACACTGATACTCGTGATCGAACACATCAAAGTCAATTCAGAATCTCACCGGCTTTCCCAGTACGGTTACCAATCTTTGCGGTCTCAGTGAAGATACATGAAATCATCGTCCGGATACTACGACCTTCCAGTAATCACCATCTCCGAAATGCAAAACATTCAACAGCCTTTCGTCTCAATGAGATGGAAGGTGGAGCCAGCCCTGATTTAAGCCATGGCACCTTTAATGGGACGTCCTGTCCAGGTCAATCAAAACCTTTTGATGGTGCCCTGAGTCATCGACATCCTAATATCTCGGCTCATTCAAACTATCCCACCTCGAGTTCGAAGCTAAACACATTTAGCCCAGGGCTGGAGAACCTGCAACCAACAAACAACGCAGAATCAGAAGAGACTTACGGCTCCAGAAAGCCTACCAAGCCCGATCTGAGTCATAGTCCCAAGAAAAGCAAGGCAGATTAACATGACATTCGAACTTGGTCTTTTGTGTATTCCCGAATAGAGGGCTTTTACTACCTTGCAATGAGGGTATACATTGCTAGCTAACATCTAAAAGGCATGATCATACAACCTTCTTTCTTCCCTCAACAACTGCATCATTCATTATTGAAACTTCAACAAACCGTACTATTAACACTTGAGTACACAGTACCTTGGCATTTGAATTGAAGGACCTTGTACTTTGAATTCAGCATTTTACAAGGAAGAGAAGTAGCATTGAAAATGGAAGTATGAGAAAATCAATACAATTCACCTTAAGAGTTCTTGGCGAGGTGTAGCATCTGACCTCAGAGGTGGTGGGCATCAAATTTTGTCACTGTAGCTCTAACTCTCAATGGCTTGAAAGAACTAGCGCCAAAATTTCTTTGTTAAACCTCTACCACAAGTCTATCAGTCCAGAGAGCTGCTGAAGAGAGAGAAATCAGGGACAGAGATCCTCAGTCTCAGTCAAGAACAAAGGAAGAGGAAGGGAAGGGCTAAGCTTGTATAAAAACCTCTTGCAATCATCCTGTAACAATACAAGTCATATGCCCATTGTGATCCATAAGCCCTATTCCCTCCTTGGATATCTTTGTGGTAGAAAAAAGAACTAGTGGATGCAGTCCCTCTTTTTTATTGTAGGATCATATTCACTACTCTTGTAGCAAAATTTGAAAAAAAATGAAACAAATATTAAAGCAATGGATAACAGACACATCCCATAACACACCCACAGTGATGATCTTATTCATGTAATGCAAGATTCAAGCATAACAATCCATTTTTTCCTATATTCCATCTCAGAGTTGGCTGGAAGAATCAGAAATATTTTGTATACAACAGTGAATTCTTCAACTTATCCTCATTGTGAAAAAAGATTTCCTCTGAGCTTGTTCATCAAAGAGGAAAATATGCTAGGATTTTCCTCAATGTTCCATCTGGCCCTTTTCTCAAGGCACTCCTTTGCTTTGGATCTTGTGTCCAAATCAATCCCCTTGAATACACGTTTCCAATCTAAGTTCTCAAGGGCTTTAGGAGTCAACTCTTTGAAGTGTGTCAGATCCAAGGCCTTTCCAACCCTGGAAGCAACTTTGGCCATCTTTGCCAATGGAACACCTTCATCATTCCACATCAAAAAGTCACCAAGGCTCCACCATGGACTTTTGGGTGGTAAACCCAGACTTTTAAGAAGACAAGACTCTCCAAGGATTGCAAAATCACACAGCAGGATTAAATGCTTCATTTTAAATTGGTATCTTTTCCAAAGGGTTGGATTTTGGCGAAACCACTCCCTTTCAGGAGATTCACCCCATGATGTTGCATAGATTGGATATTGTTCTGGACAGTTTTTTCGACTGATCATTTTTCCTTGCAGAGAAATCAATGTATCCTTGAGTCCTAAAGGGTCAAAACCCAAATTGTGAGGTGCTTCAAGTTGTAATAAGTCTCCAATCTGGATCAAGTCAAGCACATTGAGGCCTTGCCATCTCGCATCTTTTAGTTTGTCTTCACTCCACCATTTGTTCTTGGGATCTCGCTGTTGCATGTGGTTTATCAAATCTATCCGCTTTTCCAATTCCAACTCTCCCAGCACCTTGTTCAAAACTTTTTCCTCCGCTCTTGACAATAGGGCTATATCCATGTTCATTTTTATCTCCATGCTATTGGCTTTATTTATGTGAGAAAGGGTTGGACAAAGTTCCTCAATTTGAAAAACATTGTTCCATCTCTTTATTGTTTCTGAATCAAGTTTTCTCTTTGCCCTATTGTATTTAGAGAGAATGTCATGATGGTCTAGTTGATGAAGGAAGACTTGTTTCCGCCTCTCAAATTCTTTTTCTGAAGCTTTTGAATGCATCTTGGTCCAGGTTAGAATAGCTTCCCAATCAGTGTTATCCATGGCTCTGAGAATTTCATAGTCTATTGGCTGAACATCTAGTCGGATGAAATCACGATCATCATGGATCTGAAGACTTTTAGATATAATATGAAGTGCAGGGTCTTCCAATAATTTGTTATCATTTTTGACTGCATCAATGTCTGAAGATGTTGCACTTGCAGGTATGGGCAGGTTCTTTTTTCTCTTTCTCCGACTTGGATGTGTCTGGACATGCGTGGAGCTGAGAACCAAGCCCAAATTTGCGGTGTCTGCAGCAGCACCTTTGGAGTCGCGGATTTCTTCAAGTCTGAGTTCGCCAATATCTTCACTTGCCTGCGCAGTCACCTGAGCTTGTTTTTCTGCAGGCTCACTTCTACCCTTCCACATTCGGGGATTGAGAGCTTTGAGCCATTCCAGAAAGCGGGAAGTAGGCAAGGGAAGGAAAGGTAAATGTTGGAAATATGGTGGTTTGACCTGCAAGTGAGAGATGATTGGAGCCACATTGGACCAGAATTTTCTTCCTACTGGAGGTAGGTCAATTGAGTTGGACGTGTGCGTATTGGGCTTGGAGTCTCTCCCCTTAGACCCTGTGATTGGGCGAGTCTTGGAAGGTCCAGCCTGGAACTCAACCTTTTTGTGCTGACTCAAAAGTTTTGGATCTGCAAGGTTTAAATCTTCTAACAAAATTCTAGAAGATCTCTTGTTCATGGAAGAATCTTCCGGTAAGTCAATCTTGGAGGCCCTGGAGAAAGGAAAGACCATAATTGCTGAATAACTGATTTTTGAAGAGTACAATTTTTGATGGGTTCATTGACTTACTTTCTCACTTTTTGCTGCAGGATTCCATCACTTTTTTGATTCAAAGTACTAGCTCTTGATTTTTCTTGGTCACTGGTAGTGGTTCCATGTTCAAGGAGGTGATATATCTCAGAGGGCCTGTGGCTATCTGAAGAGTTTATAGGAGTCTTGAGTGAAAAGTGCAAAGGATCTTCAGAACTGGAAATTTGTCCTCTTGAATCCTGGAGTTTTGTAGCCCGCTTCAATTGGGCCCGCAAATTCTTGAATGTTGTTGCCATATCCGCTCTGTCATCTTCATAT
>KZ123385.1:0-18751 GCA_002157025.1 Melampsora abietis-canadensis | reverse complement strand
GCTTCAGGCAATTTCTCCCCCTTGGAATTTGAAACCAAAGGTCTTGGATGCTTGTAAAACAAATGTGGTGCAGTGACAAGAGTATTTGGATCAATGGTATCTTTCAGAGCAGGGAAGATCTTTGAGTCCTTCACATCCAAGAAAGGTGAATTTTCAAGTAAAGAGCTGTCTTGTTGGAGCTCTGATGAAGCAGCTTGAGATACTTTTGGCTCCCTGTCAAAGGCTTTCTCTCCACCATGAGAAGACACCTTGCTAGCAACCAAATGTTGCAAAGACTGGTCTTCATGAAGGCTGATTTTGGACTCTTGCAAGCCTTGCATATGAGGTGGAGAAAGGTGTGGATATGTGGAGAGGTTATTGGACTGTCGGGAGTCTATATTGACCTGGTGCTGTCCAATCATTATTTTCTTGTCTGATGAATGCTCAATCTGTCCAGATCCATCTTGTGAAGGTCTATAAATTGGATTCCTGTCAGCAAGTTTATGTCACTGTCTCTTGAGTATCTTCAGAATTACTTACAGAGCAAATTTTTCTTGTTCCTTTACCAATTCTGAAGCAGACATACCATTTGGCTTGGGCTTCCAGGATTTGGTCAAACTAGTCTTCTGAGTTGATCCTTGTACAGTCATGGGCTGTTCATCTACTTTCCTAGAAGAAGACAAGCCACTTTTATTTGAATCCTCAAAATTTTCCAGCTCTGGATCCTGACTTGATTTTTGTAGAGTTTCAGGAATTTTATTTCCCAAATTTCCTGAGGATTCTGGGATTTCAGACCATGAGCTGCCTGGTGTGGCGTAAGATTCTGGTGTTCCACTTGGGGGCCCATCCTGTTGTTCACTGTGCATGAGGAAATCATTGTTGAAGCGCTGGAGTTCTGGGTGGAAAAATTTGGAACCCTGTGGCCCCTGGGTAGCTGAATTTGAGGCTGAGTTTAACTGTTGTGGAGACATGGATGACATGAAGGGAGAGTTATGGTATATGTTTGTGTAAGTGTACTCACTAGGCGGGTAGATAGAATTAGCACTGAAAGCAAAGGGAGAGATATCAGGTATGGGAAATGAGTGCATAGGATGGATGGATCTGCTGCTTGTGACTGGATGATGGTATGGGACCATGTGTGGGTAAGATGAGTCCTGGTAAAACAAGTCCTGGTAGAATGGGTCCTGGTAGAATGGGTGTGGCATTGAGTCCAGGTAGTATGAGTGTGGATAAAATGAGTATGGGTAAAAATTGTATGAGGCTGGATGAGATGAATCTGGGGAAAATGACTGTAGGTACGGTGAGTGCGGATAGGGTAAAGTGTGTGGGTAAGGTAGCATGTGCACATAAGGTGATATGGGCTGGTAATGTGATACGGGCTGGTAATGTGATACGGGCTGGTGATGTGTTATGAATGTGGATGGCACGTCAGGTATGAAGTTCTGCTGGTCCCCAAGATGCAAAGTATTCCACCAATCTTCAGCTATGGGGGTTCTCAAAACGTGATGCGGCGGAGACATCTGTGTTGTTGGTATGACAAAAGACAAGGCTGGATGAACAGTAGCTGGGATGAAATCTGAAATGGTTGGATGTAGCACTGGCATAGGCCCAAATTGATACACTGGAAGAAGATTCCCTGGCTCTGGAGATGATGGTAATTGAAGCACTGGATGCCCAGCTTGATAGATTGGGAGAAGGAAATCTGAATCTGAATATGAGATTGTGTGTGTTCCATGTGAGGGTGAGGAGTTGATATCTGGGTTGGATTCAGTAAGTGGATTTTGGTGTGCAACAAGCGGTGAACTCTCTTTGGGGCTTTCATATGCAGGTACCGGATCCAAATCAGCAGGCGAAGAATTGGGAAGCAAATGCTCTGAAGTAGTAGCCAACTCCGGCTTGTTTGATATTGCTGAATAGACACCCATTCCATAGATGCTGGAGGTGACAATCATCCAGATTGGCAAGTTCCTCATGTTGTTTAGGAAAATAAAAAGGATTCTGAAACTAAAGAAGATTGACGCACGGCTCAGTAATTATAATTTCTATATAATAGAGATTTAGCAAATATGATGCTCACCTATGATGCTGCCAGGATTTCACTCAGTGCGGGTAGATGTGTTTGGAGGCAGCTTACTATCCTTATTTTGATGAAAAACTTGGAAAGGGTAATGTTCCTTTCTGTGGACAGAAAAGGATGAAGCTTCCGCATATAACTCGTGCTCGCTCTAACTCCGATGCAACTTTCTTCAACGTCCCAGTCCGCAGTTAGTGATCTAATGTGCCAGTGGAGAAACGTGTCGAGTAATTGTTACCATTCGTGTCTTACCATCTGATGTTTTTGATGTAAATCTTCACTACGTGTTTCCACAGCAAAGTGCATTGATTTTTCACCCTCACTGCCACATCCTGCGCGGCTGCCCCGGTAGGATTTCACCTTATCAATTGTGGACCTTTGAATGTGATCCTCAGTAAACCGGAAGCCTGCAGCACCGTCACTGAATTTGGCTGAGAGACAAGAAGCAGCTTGGAACCTCTATAAGGGCCTTTCAGAATGGGTATCAATTCACTGCGACCCCAGAAACGGACCTTTGATGGCGCTTAACCGTGGAGGGTTCCTAAGTTGGACACCCGATTACCATCAGACCCTGACAGAAAACTCGGGATCAAACCGCAAATATTTCGTCGTATTGTAAATTTCTGGGAAAGGTACCCATTGGTGCGTCGAAAATGGGCGTGCGGTTTTTACGCGCAGTTTCATTGCAAACAGACATCAATTCGAATGTCTCTATAATTTAGAGCTCACAAGCTGCTCGAACCATGCAGATTTTGTCGCCTCTCCACCAAGGATTACACCTTTGGATACCGTAAATTATCTGTATTTTGATGAAATAAGAAACAGATGGTCATTTATTGAAAGGTAGCAAACATGAGATGATGCAGTGATCAGGTGAGTAAACAACAGCAGGCACGAATAGCGGATCTTGATATAGTAAATCTTTCGCTAGAGGGAGGTTTATGGCACAAAAATCAGATTTGTGAGTCTCATAAATCATGACATGGTAACTTGGCATTAAGCTCAATGATGCATCCAGAGATGAAAGTCAGTACTTATTTAACATCATATTTTATGTCGTCAAATTTATACCAAGAAGATTTAGATACACAAAGGTAAACCTTATCGTTCAGGTTAAACCTTCTGCTGACTTCATGAGGTACTTCCTTACTTGATTTCACCTTGTGCATGGAGTCAAAGATCTTCACTTCAGATAGCAGGAGACTCTCGATATCAATCTAAAAGAGAAACAGCACACAAGGGCCATTGCTGCATGTCCTGAAAGCTAAAACAATATTAACATGTCCTCCGTGGTCACAAACGTTCCAACAGCCAAACTTTCCTCTTTCCCTCAACCATGATCAACTTCATTTTATATGATTGTTCTCAAAAGACCTCATGTTTCATGTTCCATAATCGTGCTTGATGCTCGATTAACCAAGTGGGATATGTGGAGCTGAATTTCACGGGAGAGGTACAGATGTCATAGGAGGAAAGAGTGCTGACAGTTTGGTTGACATCTTAACAGCAACCACACGGCGGGACGCATCTGTTCGCAGTCCTCAGTCCTCAGTCCTCAGTCTCTGGAGCGTCCCACTTCTCTCAGCGCTCGTCATCCTACAAGGCATCGCGGACCTCACGACACTTTCTCGAGATTCCTCTCATCTCTCATACACTAGATACTATCTACTTTCTCGTTTTTTCTACAAGACCCCGCCCACCCTCAACCTTCGAAAAATGTCAGCAAGCTAACTCATAATTGGCACAAAAATGGGACGATATGAGCCGCACGGCTTTGCGTTTTGACAAAAATAATAATAATAGAAAAAAAAGTTATATAAAAATTAGGTCATGATCCTTTCTCCTCTTTTCAGCACTAAAATCAAAAAAAAATCATCGGATAGTATGTGTGTGGTGTTTCTTAGTCGTGTGTTGGTCTCATCCAGTTACGGTATCATGTTCCTTTTTTCTTTTGTCTTTTCTCTTATTTTTTCCTTTTTTGTCTCACTTCTTGGAGATCATTGTATATGTCCTCATTCATCCCCAAGGGGCATCTCTCCGTTATTGATGGAATTCCAAGAATGCGCTAGCTCCGCTAGCGTGGCTCCGCCTAGTTCACATGCGCGAAAGCGCACCAGAAAGTATCGGGCACAGCCCGTTACAATCACGCAACAAATCCCACCAATATTTCCACTCCAAACAAAAAAACATAAATTTCAACAATTCCACTCTAGGCTGATGGAAGCCAAAGTCCATGCTACACACCATATCCATGTAGATGCACAAGACGTGAAAAGACCTTGTGAAGATTTGATGCACATGAAGAAGTATATACAGAAGAGTTTGCATGAAAGTATGTAAGAACATAAGATAGAATTGCTTGAAACCAATAGACAAGATCTATCTCATTCAGATTTCTAATTTACATCATGGACTATGATCCAGCCATTTGACTAGGAGATCTCGAAAATGAAAATTGGGTACAAAACCCCGCTAGTTCTTGAGGAACTCCTTTCTGGAATGCTTGACCGTTCTGTCTAAACCAGAGATGGTATCAAAGCTAGAGATTTACGTGTACCAATCAGCCAAGTGGACAATTCACCAAGGATGGATCCTCAAGTTAGACTCACAAGTAGATGCCACCCAATCCAGATTCTCTAGCCCATTTTGCCTTGTTCACGCTACTCTGAGTACCGTCAAATGATATCAAAGTGCTGTTGCTTGCCAGGAAGGGCTTTATGTAATAAGGATAGAGATTTGTGGAATCAGTACTACGTGTCCTCTTGATATACAGATACATGAGGATCTTTCTCACCACACCACTGCATTCATCTTGGTAAAGAGTAAAGCCGTTGAGGCCTTCTTTTTCCGATTCGCTCAAAAAACCGCGATCAATGAGCTCTTTCACCATCCAAGTACCTCCCCAACTTGTGGCTTGACCACAAACGTCAACACCTGGTTTGTCATCGGCAGCCCCACCCGGCTAGATTTTCATGATCGTTTTTCAGTAAAATTTGACCTTGTTTGAGCTGCGCGGAATGTCAAAAAAGATCACTTACTTGAACGGAAGTAAAATTTTGATAATAGTAAGTGGTGTAGTTTCCGACGGTCTTGGGAACAAGTGTAGGGCTTTCAAGGCCGAAGCTTCTGGCGTAAGTCGGAATGCCCACAACCAATTGTTCCTTACTGAATCCCTGCTTGATATACGTTTCATAAGCTCTCTGGACCGAAAGCTTATCTACACTTTCTGCACATTGATCACTCAGCGGAGCCAGTGGGCCAGTGGTGCTTGACCAACCACCAAACACTGTTGTTTATCAAGATAGTACATTAAATGTAGATGAGGAGTTATTCGTCAGCTTTTCTCATGATACGTTCGGTGCAAGCGATCGGCTTACCATCGTAGGCCATCATGTGTCTAAATACGATTCAACAAGTCAGTCCCTCTGGCACTGGCACAAGACGAAAGATGTAGTAATGAACACTATGCTCACACACTATCTACGTTCTTCACCAAAGAAGCCACACGCTCTGCTGAAACCGCCGCAGATGTCGAATCACGCACGCCCGCAACACTAGAAGCAAGAGTAAGGCGCATTTGTGGCCAGATTTTCTTCAATTCCTGAAATAATCAGAGTCCGATTCAGTTATCGTATTGCACGCATAAGTTGAATGAAAAGGACAATTTACTTCGGTGAAGAGTCCAAGGTTTTCTATGTCATTGTCTCTGACAGCATTGCATCCTATGCCTTGCCTGAAAGAAGTAACTGTTAGATCAAATTTGTAATATGGGTCATGGAATTTTCACCCACAAAGATGGCCCTATTTGTAGTTAAGGGTGTCATGCAATCAGTAAATGCCAAACAAATCTTTCCATTCTGTATCAGATGAAGAAGCTTTATACTAACATTCCCAATCCTGGAACACAAAGCCATGTAAAACATTAGTAAAAACCCAGCAAGCTATATGTAGTAAAAACCAGGTAAAAGGGGACGAACAATATCAACACCAGCGAACTCATACTTCTTGGCAAAGTCAACAAGTGAATTCGCAAATGTCGTCCTATTTTCTGCCGTCGCCACCAAATCCGAAAAGTACCTGGTTTTAGGAACACGAAATCAAATATGCATGTAAGCAGAAGAACTGATATGATCAGGAATAACTGATAAACTCACAAGCTACCAGTCCAACCTCCGATAGCCAAGGTAGGTATTACAGAGGCTGATTTAGATCTTTAGTCAGTTTCAAATGTAATCATGTCTTTACTCGCAGAAGTACTTACCGTTTTTACATCTATGTACGAACTCGTTTGCTAAGGTGTCCCACTGAGTTGGCTCTATACCGCCAAGCCCAATGGTAAAGTTGCTGTTGGTAGTTGCGGTAAAAAAAATGAGCTCATCGTAGAGCTCTATTTAAAGACATGGACCAATTGTCAATCAATCAGAACGATGTCCAAAATCTCGTGCCAAGACTGAAAAATGCGGACTGACCATAGTTTACTTCTGAGAGCGGTCCAAGTTCGGCATTGTATGAGGGATAGTACGAGGACACCTTTTTTCCGGTGTCTTTCATGGTGCCGTTCACCTTCGTGGAATTGTGACGAGTAGGCTCATGGCCACTTGTACTGTGATGAGCTCCATTGGTGTGGTTAACGCCGGTGGACTCATCGACGGCAGTGCTGTCAGACTCCCCATTGGCGTCAGAGTCAGGAACAGATACCGCGAAAGCCGCAAAGCTATCAGAAGTTGAGGACGAAGAAGATGACTCCACAAAAGTCACGTCGGTTCCATGAGAAAACGATAAAGATGCGAGTGAAATGATTAAGAAACTCAGTCTAATGTCCATCTTATGCTGTTATATTCTACTAATTTATGTCTTTTTTGAAGATACGGGTGTTAAAATATGAGCTGACTGCTAGATTTTGATTCTCAACTGAAGTCAAGCTTTCGATTAGTCCAACAGAGAAAGTTCTTACGGCCTTTTATATCCGTAAAACTTGACTATCGAAACAAGTTCTACGACATTGGGCGCGCGAGTCAGGATGACTGCCGGAAGGAGGCTGTGAGGGCCCTGCAACAAGCGTTCTGCTCTTAGATCCACAGTACCCTCTGCTGCTTGTAGAGTCTGGAAACCGTTCGGACAAGAAATACCAAGGAACAAGAAGCATGATTTGACCCCTCATGTCGGACAGATAGTATTCATGATACGTTTCAATGCGCGTCTTATGATTTTATAATAATCCCCACAGTTAACAAAATATCAGTGACATACACACCCCCGGCCTTGATGATCCGAACTACTCAAGTGGATGGCATCAGCTCTGAAAGTGTGAACAGATTTTATTTTGACTGTTGTGATTCGACGAGACTGGTCTCAGTATCATAAGAGGGTCTTTAGATATCTTGGCTCTGATCAAACGACCTGATGAGGCTATGATCCTTCCGATAATATTCTGCGCTGATGATTCTATCGAATATACTGCACCCTCGAGTCCAGGCTCAGCTATTTGCCTGTGGGGGTGTACTTGTTTCCAGCGTTTTAAGTTCTGGAAGGTACCTTGCAGGTGTGCGCAGGTGTTAGAGGTATCAGAGTATTCACTGCCTCATAGAGGAACCAGACGAGGTTTGTTGAAAAAACATTGTGGGGCTGAACTTAGTGTGGTGATGATGTCAAGTACTACGGAAAGGGTCAGGTGACTTTTACAACACAATTTTTACGCATCTTGTTTGTCGCAAACAGTCCATTTTGTAAAATTGTAAACTGAGCTTCATGCCCAATATGCACACAAGAAAAGGTCAGAGTTGAAGGTTTTACAGAGGACCTCCTCGAAATCAAATGAGTCGATCAGTACATAATCTGATAACAGAGCAAGCAAGGCCCAGGGGCTTTGTCAAATTGATGCGATTATACGCGCTCTCCTCAGATAAGTTATAACTCGTCCTCTGCACCCGGCACATCAAGGTCTCATGAGCAAGATATCATGATGTGAGATTAGTTGCTCATCAGCAAAATATATCCTGATTTTGCAAAGACCTCGAACCGGTTCAAACATCATGAGACAGGGGTGGCATCTAACAGGCTGAAGATGGTATCTGTGAGACCTGTGGCGAAATCTTGGGCGTGCTATATCTTTGCCCTGTCATCTGAACAGATACTTAGACGATGAGGCAGACGGTTCCGGTTACCAAATACGGCGAAGTTGCATTCGTATCTCTCTCGGCTTCGCCTCCATTGTCAATTCCTATACTAAATCCGAGCCTGCTATGAACAAAAGTCCTCGAGTTTCCTAAACCGGGACTTGCTCACGTCGAAGACGTGGGAGTACACTCATGAGAAGACTCAACTGCTATTGAAATGGGTAAATATCCCTCATCGCTGGTTTGATTAGTGATTGCCTCAACACCTTTCACTCCAATCAAAAAGAAATCGCGTCTCACAGCTTTACCACGTTCAAAGAAAAATCAAGTCTCGTCATCCCATCGAATTTTTTCATCTTCCAATGGAATACACAGAAATGCTGAGGACTGCAGCAGAAGCCAATGAAGAAATCATGATAACTACCAAGTTACCTCAAAATGGACACACTGGAGCTAGTCAGTTTGTTTCTTTTCCTTGACCTCGACGAAGTATGAGTTAAAAGTGCTTTGACACTGATCATTTTCCATATCACACCGATCACTTTCCAGATGCACCTCTTGCTCGACTGATCGAATCAACCAAAGGTGACCTTGAATACTTCAAGCGCTTCACATGGAAGGTGAGCCATATACTCTTCATCTCTCTTATCACTTCAAACAGTCATCTGAACTACAATCTTAATGATTCTTACTATGCGTTGGATCTCTTTCTATGAACAACAGAGGCTTGGATTCTATTACCCAGAACAAAATTGTACCATTGATACCTACGAGAGAATTTTGGAGGAGTTCAAGACTAGTAAAAATCATACAAAGGCTCTTCACTTTTGCCTTGAACTTTTCGCTTCATCTCAAAATCAAGCTTTTTCATCAAGGTTAATGGAATTGGCGATGGAGATTGTGAACATCAGCCCAAGTACTCAAATCGAAGAGCTTGCTATTGGAATCAACCTACCCACTTGTTCTGATGAAAGCACTCCAAACCCTCCAAGCATTTTATTCTTGATGATGGGAAAGATACCTAGCTTTCAGAATCTATCTACTTTCGTCTTCGTCAGTGACCGCAAGGTTTCATTCTCGGAATCATTCATGGCTTGGGTTATCAGCCAATTACCCAATCTGCGATATCTGAATCTATGCATTATTGGAGGATTCAATGAACAAGGAATGTATGGTCCACAGGTAGACCTAGGTGAAGCTCTTGCGTCACGAACAAAGCTCATATCTTTGAATCTAAGATTTTCAGCGTTACCTCAACCGCAATGGCTCGAGTTAGAATGGAAAGCTCAACTTGAAGGCTTATCAATCGAACCAGCTGGGTCTCCTCAGGGCACCACTACACCTGTCCTTGGTTTTTGTCACCTTTTTCACCACACTTTGACTCAACTTTCCATCACTGGCTCACCTGCGCAACTAAGTGAAGAAGAAAAAGTATTAGGACATGATTTCACTTCACTCAAATCTCTCACCATTCACGAAACAGAGCCAAACACATCATATCTATCTATCTTCTCTCTATGTCCATCAATAGAGTTTTTAACTTGGTTAGCAGATCGACCATTAGCTGAAGACCTTTGGCTCAAATTCACACAAGAATACTTCCCAAATGAAGACAGATGGAAAAGTCTAGAATGCATTGCAATTCCAAAAGATTTTAATTTTGGTTCAACAGGTGTTTTATGGTGTAAGAATTTCGCAACTTATTTAAGTTGGTATTCAATTCATATGGTATTTACCGATAAAGTATTAAAACCTGATAGTTATCTAGAAGCTATGACTGATTTGAACTCTAAACTCTATCATGATCCTCCTTATGTTCATCTTTGATAAATCATTTGAGCAATCATGAAAAATTGTGGGATGACTTGACTCATTTTTCTCAAGATTTCCTTTCAACCTCTTGAACTATATAGACATTAAGCCTTTTTTATTGATTTTTGTAGATCTTCAAGTCAAATCCTTGGATCTGTCTATCAGTCTTTTTATCAAATAAAGTTATATAAATCATACTGATTGTCCTAATTTAATCTTCCGACTGAAAGTTGTAGCAAACCTCTTTTATCACTATTTCACTGTGCAAAAAATACCTCTCCAACTATATAAATCATCGCATATTCTGGTCAATCAGAAAAGGCAGACTTGGCCTAAAGATCCATGCCATTTATAGGCAGGTTGAGTCAAAAACCTTTGACCAGCAAGTGCATACACCAACCTCATGGGATTAGTCAGACCACACTTGTCTCTTTGCACACCCTTTGATCACGGATTGCATGTAGATATATGAAAATTGTGTAACTGAATTCATGCCACAAACAGGGTCTAGATCAAGCAGTATGATCAGTAGCTTGAATACCAATGTTGGTTGGTCTTTACTCATTGTTGGTGATGTTCAATGATGTTGTACAAGAAATCAAGAACTTTATAACATGCACTCCTCTTGCTACAATCTCAGACTCTCTTAGGGATCCTCAGCTACCAGTGGCAACAAAACTTGAGACAAGAATTATATACTAGTTGATTAGTCATGGGCATATTCTCAGATACATTTATCTATATGGGATTCTGGAGTAAACATGTACCACACATCTCATTTTTCTGTAGCTGCTGATAATTCACACATCGTGAGTCTTCACAGAGGTTACTGCATAACGTTGGTGGTTATATCACATGTAGTGTGATATATCACCGCCATGTTTATCATCTCCATATCCAAGAACATAATCGAATTATCTGAAATATCCACGTGATTGAACTATGAAGGTATATCAGGATATAACATGCAAAGTACTCTTGCGGATGCTACCAGGAGCAAAGATGTGAACAATGATACAAATTGGATCGAGCAAGTCGTCTCGTGAGTCCAGCTGGAGCCCAGAGCCGTTGGACCTTCTGGATGGCCTGTTCTTATCTCGTATTCGATTTACGTCTGATCGACAATCTTGGATCGGATCTGAGCCTAATCGATGATCAAGCAAGAAATCGGGATATATGACCTCCTTGAAACCCATCACAACTGAATCCGACTGAGAGTTCTTTAAAATCCTTTAGGATTAACCCGATGTGTGACTTTCGTAAAATGAGGCCTGAAAAGAGAAAAACAAGAAAAATGATATCTCTTGGTTAGCTTTGTTTAGAAATTCTAGGGAAAAAGGAAAGATCATCTTACACTTTATGAATTCCTTTTCGATATCCTTTTGAATTAGCAGAAAAAACAAAATATTTATCTTTCGGTTTCATTTCAGCTTCAGTAGGTAATTCCAAAGCTTTAGTCTAATCAGAAAATAGCCAAAGCGAATGTGAGCTTTGATTCAATCAGGAAGGATCAAGTTGAATTTCGGTGATGTTTTTAATTTACCAATGCTTGACATTGAACCCCACTTTCTTTTACAGCCAAGATCACTGAATCAACTTCTCTTAATCGTTTTCTAACATTTGCTTTACGTGTAGCCGAAAGTCTCCATGGAATCTTCCTACAAAAACAAAAAAACATGATTTGAGTCACTGGATGTGTCATTTCTTCTTATTTTTCTTTGAGTGGCAATTATCAAATTACGAACAGTAAACGTCCTCCGGATATTGTTGGTGTCGAATGAAAAGAAGATGATTGATATGAAAAGTTCAAGTTGGATTGAAGAGTCGGTCTAAGTGGTTTCAAAAGAAAGCCGAGCATTTCTTCTTGATCAGATCGCTAGTCCAGCCTTGAGCTTGCTTGGATGACCTTTGCCCTTTGCCTGTAAGCTCGCCGCTGAGCCTGAATGCGCCAGGGTGTTTTCGTAAATGGCTAGGGTTAGGGTGTATGGTGTATGTAGCTGTATACATGTAAGTGATCATATGATTTACACGTGTAGTAGGTACGTGGCAGTTGTTATTATTTCAGATGAAGCTTTATCAAAGTTTACAGAGAGACAGAGAGAGAGAGGTGGTACCATTGGGACCTTCTTCCTCAGCTGAGCCAACCATCAACCATCAAGAAAGATATTCATCAAATCTTAAACATTAACCACTTCAAAGCAACATCATATCAATAGTTCATTCATTGAGAAATATCTTACACCGTCTCTGGATTCAACTCCTATTCAAAATTGATTCCTTGGAGGCCTAATCAAACATTCATCTGAAGTTCTAATTATCAAAAAACGTTCATTTCGATGGACAACGCACATGCTGCCTCGGTGCAGGAAGTCTTAGCTGAACTTCAGGTTAAAGAGAATCTAGGTCTCTCATCTGATCAAGTTAGGAAACTTGAAAAGAAATGGGGTAAAAATGGTATGCAGACTCCTTTAATCTCTTTCATTAATTGGACTTTGTTCTAATCTCATTTGCTTTTTGAATTTTGTAGTTCTTCCGGTCGATGAAGGAACATCAATCTTCTCTTTGATCTTGGAACAATTCAAGGATCAACTCGTGATCATCTTACTCATCTCTGCCATCATCTCATTCGCACTTGCAATCATCGAAGAAACAGAAGATAAGGCAACTGCTTTTGTTGAGCCTCTAGTCATTCTCTTAATCTTGGTCGCAAATGCAACTGTTGGTGTGGTTCAAGAAACCAATGCCGAAAAGGCTATCGAGGCTTTAATGGAATATGCACCCGATGAAGCTACTGTTACTCGATCTGGTAAATCGATCAAGGTTCATGCTGCCGAGTTAGTCCCTGGTGATATTATCACTGTAACCGTTGGAGACAAAGTACCCGCCGACGCTCGAATCATCTCGATCTCATCCGCTTCCTTCACCGTCGATCAAGCTGTCTTGACCGGCGAATCCGTTAGCGTTTCGAAGAATACCGATCCTGTCAAACTTCAAGGTGCAGTCAAACAAGATATGATCAATATGCTCTTCAGTGGTACTACCATCGTCAGTGGTAAAGCCAAAGCTATCGTCGTCGCTACTGGAGCTCGTACTACCATTGGTGATATTCATGAATCGATCTCAACTCAAATCTCACAAAAGACTCCACTGAAACAAAAAGTAGATGATTTTGGAGATATGCTGGCAAAAGTGATCACAGTGATTTGTATCTTAGTTTGGGTGATCAACATCCGTCATTTCAATGATCCTAATCATCATGGTTGGCTTAAAGGTGCTATTTATTACTTCAAAATTGCTGTGGCTCTTGCAGTTGCCGCTATCCCTGAAGGATTACCTGTGGTCATTACGCTTTGTCTTGCACTCGGAACTACTAAAATGGCGAAGAAAAATGCGATCGTGAGATCATTACCGAGTGTGGAAACTTTGGGTTGCACCAATGTGATTTGCTCTGATAAGACTGGAACTCTTACCACCAATCAAATGTCGGTTTCAAAAGTACGTCTGATCAAGAGGCTCGATCAAGTATTTTCATTCTGATCTTTAACGGAGTCTTGGCCGAGCTAATATATATGTTTTTGAATCAATCGCAGTTTTTGGTCGCGAGTGGAACGAACCTAAATGAGTATACTGTCGAAGGGGCTACCTATGCGCCTGAGGGTCATGTCATGTGAGTTTGTTTCTCCGTTCAGGCTTTGGTTCAATCTCAACTGACTTTGTTTTGTTATGCTGAATAAATAAAGCGATGCATCGGGCAAACGCTTAGTCGAGCCTTGTGCAGAAGTGCCAGTGATCGAAACCCTTGCGCGAGTCTGTGCTCTTTGTAATGAAGCCAAGATTGTAATGAATGAAGTATGTAGCTTCAAGATTCGAGAATCGGCAACTTGATAACATCTAATCCCGTTTTTTCTCTGACAGACCACTCGCACTTACGTTAATATCGGTGAACCTACTGAAGCCGCCCTGAAAGTTTTGGTAGAAAAGCTTCAATCATCAGACCGTAGCTTCAATTCAAAGTTGGACAAACTCTCATCTGAATCTCGAGTCTCAGCCGTAAATGATCACCTTGAGGAACAATACCAAAAGAAATTAGTCTTCGAATTCACCCGTGATCGAAAGTCAATGTCCGTCTTGACTCATGAACCCAAGACTGGTCGCTCTTACATGTTTGTAAAAGGTGCACCGGAATCAGTCTTGGATCGTTGTAGCTATATCTCTCATGACTTGACTTCATCAGGAGGAAAAAATGGAAAATTAGACTTTACTAAGAAGGCACGTGAATTGGTAGACGAAAAGGTCAAAGATTACGCTGAACAAGGTCTTCGAGTATTAGCACTCGCTCTGATTGAAGATGTCGAATCTAACGTAGATCATTACAAGACGAGCTCATCAACTGACTATGTCAAATTTGAACAACAAATGACATTTATCGGATTGATTGGAATGTTAGATCCTCCAAGACCTGAAGTCAAAGGAGCGATTGCAAAATGTAGATCAGCAGGAATCCGAGTGATTGTGATCACAGGTGATAATAAAGCAACAGCCGAAACGATTTGTCGACAAATTGGAGTCTTTGATCAAACTGAAAATCTGGTCGGACAAAGTTATACTGGAAGAGAATTTGATGCATTATCTGAAAAAGACAAATTAGAAGCAGTCCTACGAGCTAGTTTATTTTCAAGAGTCGAACCATCACATAAGCAAAAGATTGTAGATTTACTTCAATCCACTGGTCTGATTGTAGCTATGACAGGAGATGGAGTGAATGATGCACCTGCATTGAAAAGAGCTTCGATTGGAATTGCTATGGGTAGTGGAACGGATGTAGCTAAATTAGCGGCTGATATGGTTTTAGCTGATGATAACTTTGCTACCATCGAACAAGCTGTCGAAGAAGGTCGTGGGATCTACGAGAACACTAAACAGTTCATTCGGTATTTGATCTCATCTAATATTGGTGAAGTAGTATCGATCTTTTTAACCGTCTTATTAGGAATGCCAGAAGCTTTGATTCCAGTCCAACTCCTTTGGGTGTAAGTTTTTTGATAGTCTTCATTATGATTTCTAATGATTGGAGTATTGACGGAGATGATTTGTTTGGGCTTTTTTTAGTAATTTGGTCACTGACTCTTTACCTGCATTAGCACTTGGATTCAATCCCAAGGATCACTCAATCATGTCACGACCACCTAGAAGTAGTAAAGAGCCTTTAGTGGGCGGTTGGTTATTCTTCCGTTACTGTGTGATTGGAATGTATGTGGGTTGTGCTACCGTTGGCGCATATGCATGGTGGTTTATGAATTATACTGGTGGTCCTCAAATCTCCTTCTATCGATTGGTGAATGTTTTCAATTATTTAAATCAACGGTTGAGAGAAGAACGAGATACTAATAAACGCGAATGAATTTCATTTTCTTTTGGGTGGATTTTTAGACTCACTTTGGTGAATGTTCAACTTCGTCGATCCCATTAATCGGATGTGAATTAGTTACGTCTGAATTTATGAAGAAAGCCACTACGATGTCACTTTCGGTTTTGGTCTTGATTGAAATGTTTAATGCCATGAATTCATTATCTGAGAATGAAAGTTTATTAACTTTGCCACTCTGGAGTAATCTTTATCTGTGTGGTGCTATTAGTCTTTCTATGGCTTTACATTTCTTGATCCTCTACGTTCCTGCTTTAGCCGTGAGTCGTTTTTGTGCTTTAAATTGATCAATGTGTTTCGAAGTTTTTGAGTATGGTGACTGATGATGCTTGAATATGACGGGGTGTTCTTTTTTGATCGGTAGAAATTGTTTGTGATCACTCCTTTGAATTTAGAGGAATGGAAAGCGGTGTTTTGGATCAGTTTCCCGGTGATTGTGATTGATGAAGTTTTGAAATTCTTTAGTAATCAATTCTTTGGTGAGTTGGGTTTGTCTTGAATTCATCATTTCCTATAAGTCGAACCGATATTGATTTGTTTGTTTTATAGCTAAATCTGGAAAACAATCACTCCGAGAAAAGAAGAGAAATTAAACACGTCGATATTGATTCAACATCAGACCTAAAGAAGTCTTTATAGGTTATGATCGGTTTGAAGAGAACGGATAGAAAGAAAATATAAAAAAGTTTTGGATTCTTTACTTGTTGACAGATTCAAAACAAAATGATTTTGAAGTCATTGTTGACTTTTTTGATTGATAGAAAACAAATATGAAAGATAAATAAGTAGCAAGTTTGTATGTATTAGACATACATAGATTTACAAAAGAAAGATGTTTGAGTGTTTTTTTGTAAGGAAAACGATACGTGATGTATTTAGTAAAAAAATTATAGATATTTCATATCACGTGAAGAAGAAGACAAGATTGAAAGACAAAGCCAACGGTTGTATTTAGATAAACAAAGCATTCATTTTGAAAAGAAGTGAGCATCAATTTGTTTGGTAAAGAGCATTTTGTGACATTGTTATAGAGATTGAACGAGATTTAGTTCCAATAACAAAAGGATTTTCGTTCACTGGAAAGTCAGAGGGCGAGGAGGAAGCCAAAGGATTTTAGCTTAGCAATTTGGCAAGGCCACTCTTCGTGCGTCCGCGCCCTCAGCCGGGCGTTGTTAAGCTGAGACGAAAGTAAAGGTGTTCGAGAACTCAGAATATCAGGACTCGTTTTGTTTTGGATAGATAGGCGGATCAGGGTTTCAATAGATTTCGATTTCATTCAGTTTGAATCTGAATCGTGATTCAAGTTCATTATCCCTGATCATTGTTTGAAGTGTATATCCACGTCTCATCAAATTTGACTTTGACGAAATTCAAGGGACATCGATCATGCCAGCTATATGTATCTATCAACCCGAATATCCAAGTTTGGCCGAAGTGTGCTCGACTACTCCAGGTCTGTTGTATCGCAATCAAAGACTCACATCGTACTTGAGAAGGTCAGCTAAAGACAGGATTCGTTTGATATCTCCTTTTGTAGCCATCGATAATCATGCACACAACATCTCCAAAGAAGAAAAAATTGATAAATACCCAATCGAAATGATTTTCTCAGAAGCCGAAGGTACTGCATTAACTAAACATGCTCAAACAAGTATACCAGGTATGACAGCCGCAAGTCAATTATCGAAACTTTATAAATGTCTACCAACTTGGATCGATCTGAAAAAAACAATCGGAAAGATGACTGTAGAAGATAGATGTAAGATATGCTTTGAATTTAGTAAGATTGATATCATACTTTTAGATGATTTATTAATTGGTGCCCAAGAAAATTGTCATGATTATCGGTGGCATGATCAATTTACTGTTAAGACAAACAAACGGATTGTTCGTCTGGAAGTCTTGATGGAGGTAAGCTTCCAAGTCAAATTTATAAAAGGTCTGAAAGTTGAATGATCTTAATCAATTAATTGAATTTATCTCCAGGATGCTGTTAGATCTGTTTTCTTTGGTTCAAATATCCAGACTGAAGCAAACATTGAAACGTTGCATAGGTGTGGTGATCTTTTTGTTCAAGAAGTTCATAAGTCAATTATGGATAGCGAGGTGGTAGCCTTCAAGGTAAGAGTTGACTACATTTATCTATCCCTAGATTGCCTATCTGATGTATGTGCTTGATCGGATTCACAGTCAATCATTTGTTATAGAAGTGGTCTGGATGTCTTACCACTCACCACAACTGAAGACGCATTGAACCACTTGAGGCGGTGGATTGATGGTCTTAGAGATTCATCTAGTGAACCAATACTTCGATTGAATAAAGAAACAAAAAATCTAAATGATTGGCTGTTGACTAAAGCCTTTGAAGAAATCTCAACTCATCCACGTGAATCTGATTTTATTTTACCAGGTGGGTCAACTAGTTTTCATTAAGCTGCACAGTTTCCAAAAGTTCATATTGACCATTTACTTCTATTTGTAAATCTAGTTCAATTCCACGTAGGATTAGGAGATAAATCTGTTCAGTTAATCGAAAGTAGACCAGCCTACTTACAAACTTTAATTGAACACTTTCCAAAGCTTCCCATAGTTTTACTGCATTCTTGTTATCCTTTTACCCAAGAAGCAGGTTTTTTGGCTTCAGTGTATGAAAACGTTTGGTTAGATTTTGGTGAAATCTTTCCTATGATTTCTACTCTTGGACAAATAAATGTAGTGAAAGAGATGTTTGAGGTCTGTCCTACTAGTAAATTGTTATGGTCTACCGATGGTCGTGAGTGATTCTTTCTACCTTATGGTGCCTTCAAGCGTGATTGTTGCTCATTTGATTTTCTTTACTTTACTTTACAGATTTTCATCGTGAGTTTTTCTTCAGTCTGAATGAGACAAATGCTCTGATTGGTTTGATTGACAAAATGGCCATTGAATATTTTTTTCTCACAGCTGAAGGGTTTTATTTAGCTTCTTTTCAAGCTAGGAATGTACTATACCAGGTTAGTAAAAAGATCTCATTCTCATCTACCAAACCTTTTGTGAATGGGGAGTAAAAATGAATTCTTCTGTTCTGAAAGGTTTTGGTAGAGATGATTAAGATTGGAAGTATTGATGAAAATCAAGCACATGGGATTGTCAAGAGAGTTTTGTTTTGGAACTCAAATGGACTCTATAGACTTGGTTTGTCTCTAGATGACAGCAAGTAAATCACTGTAAATCAATGGAGTTCTCAATGGATGGGTTATGGAAGATACACTATGCCAAATTGAAAATTTACTGCTGAGTTTAGAAAACTGAGCAGAGATAGAAAATTATGGAGAAGCTGGGAGGGGTCAGAAAAAATGAAAACAT
>KZ123381.1:5899-17945 GCA_002157025.1 Melampsora abietis-canadensis | reverse complement strand
TCGTCCAAGAGAGATTCTGGAGTTCCTGGAAGTGGGTCACTTTTGGAATTCGAGTTGCTCATGGATCACGTAAAGTTGATAGAAGATTCTGGCGAAGGAGGAGTGGCCTGGGCTCATAACCTATAAGTGTAAAAGCTTGAAGAAACACAAAGTGATTCTCAGTAAGGCTAAAAGAGTATCATGAGTGTGATGAAAGATAAGTACCTGAAGGTACAAAAACAAAACATAAGAATGAATGAGAAAAAGGAAACATATAATGAGCACAACATTCAGTCTTATGTATTGTAGCAAGCTTGTAAAACCAAGATACAAAGCAGTAGATTGAGAAGGAAGCAAAATAAAGATGATTTCACAAAGCAAATGAAATGAAGGAACAGCATCATATAAGATATTAATTATGACAAAGAGGTCACAATAAGTGATCAAGTAAGGAAGACATTAATTATCTTAATAACTTCTACTGAAGAAATTCAAACAAGATCAAGTTTGACCAATCTTGAGTCAAAGTGATCTGTAGCCTTCCTAACCTGCCTTGAAGTTGCAATTTGTCAAAATGTCACTTGCTTCAAGCGTATGGGCCAAGTATGATATATTAACCTTCAAGCCACTTTCTCACCTTGCTCAGATCAAATTGAGAAGCTCCCTTCCTCTTGTCTTTTTACTGTAGTCAAATCACTTCCTGTGGCTTCAGCTGGAGCAGTAGGTAGTTCTCTGCAGCGCAATGCAACACTCGGTGAAACCGTAAATGGCATTTCAAAAGAGCTTGCATGCTGATCTCAGATGATAATCATCTCGCAGACCAAAACCCGTGGACCGAGGTTACTGTGAGTCGCGTCCTTGATCACGGGCCGCTTCGGGACAGCATTGAGTTTGCAGGACGAGTTTGGATTTCAGTTTATATTAAATATAAGAATCAACGTTGACTTGTCTTGTCAATAACCTTACCATCCTCGTCTTCATCAAACCTATCATGACATCTAGAGCGGATCGCCGTAAGGTACTAGAGGAACTCAAGGCGGCACGGGCCGGTCAAAGACGACAGTACAAGGTGCGTTTGAAGGCTTGTTATCTTGTCTACATCTGGTCAGAAGAGCTCAAGAGTTCGGTCTCTTAAAGATCGCGCAAGATACCAAGATATACGACACAGTTTCTGAAGAACAATATCGTGAAATCGTCAAGGGGCGTACTGAGGAGGATGACTTTATTGGTAACCCTGAGCTTTGCAAGACATTCGAAGGGCTGTGTTGTCACTAACCTCTCATCATCGACACAGAGAACGATGGCGACTTTGGCTATGTGGACCAAGGCGTAGACGATTGGGAGCAGGCTGATTCTGACAAGGATTCAGCGGAACGAGATGCAGGTACGGATCATTGATTTTGGGGCCCTAGTTATCTCTCATTACTCACATACAATCACCTAGGCAAACATCACCAGTCGAAGTCAAAGTCAAAACCGAAGCCAAATTCGAAAAAGTCCCAAGGCTCAGAGTCACGTCCGGAAGCCTCGCGGCCGATTAAAAGCACTTTAACAAAGTCAATCCCCCCTGCATCCCGTCGTACAACTACAACATTAGAGGGCTCTTCAGGACTTTCAGCCTACCGAAAAGTGAAAAACCCTATGGAATCTGATGAATTTATGAATGGTCTTTTGAGTGGACTTGGGCCAGATAACTCCTCAGGCAAGCCTCAATCAAACGACAACAGTGCTACAGCTTCAGAATTAAGGAAACGAAAGGTTGCAGCGACCAGCTCGATGAGTGCCGTACCCAGCAAACCACAAATTCGGCCAACAAGAGAAAATCTTCGCAATCCTTTACCGTCCTCAAGCGATGTCGATACGCCGATCTCAATACCCTCTAGCGATACGAATGAAGCTGATATTCTTAGTGATGGCTTTGGCGGCGGTATAAGTAGTGAAGCAGACGAGCCAATGGAAAGGCAAAGCAAGAAGCCACGTGTACAAACTCTACACGAAGATCTGATTGGGTTGGATGTCGAAGATTTGGCGTACGACGATGACTTTGACTGTGCTATGGAACCTCTCACATCGGATGGAGACGACCTTGAGGTCGTGGCACAGCTGATCCCAACGACAGCGGCTGATGAAGATTTTCAGGCCAAGCCTTTACCTCATCTACACAAACCTTTGCCCGAAACAACTCTCAAGACTGGGGTCAACCAGAAGCCCAGACGTCAACTAGTGAATCATGCAGGCTCGGCGGCCACTGCCAAAGGCGTTGCGGGCTCTAACAATGTTACGCCGTTGGAGACGAAGCCCAAGATGACAGCCACCATCACTAAACCCAAGCTTCAGGGCCTTGATTGGAAGACCGCCATCGCTAATGTGCCTATATCGAGCAATAAGGAGTGCCAACAAACCAACGTCTCCAAACCAACCTCTGACTCGATTGATCCTGCCTCCGATTCAGCTGCTAAAACCTCAAATGACAATTCAGATCAAGTCAATCTCTCTGAAACAACCGAATTTCTTGCCAATGTCCCTCGGATGGGTAAGAATATCAAAGCACCGAGCAAAAGAGCACTTGCCAAAGCCGAAGCAGATCGACATCTTCCTGAACTAATGAAAGTAGATGCATTTGAGCCACGCGTATCATCTGGTCCTGTCGCCCCCCATGAATCTGGCGTCGAAGGAACTGATGCTACCGAAAAAGGAGAAAACCTCAGGTTCTTTTGGCTGGATTATCTTGAGGCAGAAGGCTTGATTTATCTTTTTGGAAAGGTTTTGAACAAGTTAACGTCAACATACGTCACATGCTGTGTCATTGTGGAGGGTATGGAGCGCAATCTATTTGTATTGCCTAAGGAAACTATTCGAGACGGTACGTGTGGTATTCTCCTCTGTCCTCGACAACTTTTGACGCCATTTGTTTGTGAGAGTAGAAGACGATGTGGAGGTCAAGCCAACAGAGGATGATGTGTACGATGACATTGAAGATGTCCTTCAAAAACATGGCATCGCTGAATTCAAGGCCAAGGTGGTCAAACGGAAATATTGTTTTGAACAAAAGGGGATTCCTGCGGGGGAACACGAATGGCACAAAGTAGTGTACAGCTTTTCAAGTTTGTTGTCTTACTTTTTATTCGATCCATTTGTCTTAGGCAACCTTGCCAAGGCTTACCTTTAACTTTCAAATTTGATTTGATATTCGATCTTCTGATACACAGAGCCTGCAATTCCTATGAATACTAAGAGTCGAACATTTGAAAAAGTCCTCGGCACCCATTCGAGCGCGTTTGAACTCTTTCTGCTGAAGCGACGGATCATGGGACCTTGCTGGTTGAACTTGCAAGGAGCTCTCCCAAATACAGCTAAGACCCCGGTACGAAGCGGCTCCATTACTTCGCTGTGCGACTTTATCCTTCTCGCTCACCAATTGATTCTTTATCATGATTCTGCGTTCTCATCGGGCATGTTAGGCCTCTTGGTGTCAACTGGAAGTTGTCATCAAGAATCCTAAGTCGATAAATCCTTTCTCCGATTCGGACAATTCGGCTCCGCAAGATTTACCACCTATGAGAATCATCAGTTTGAGTGTTAGAGATATCATGAATCACAAGGAGAACAAAAGAGAACTCGTGTGTGCAACCATACGGACGTGGCACGATGGTGGGTATCTACTTAGACTTTGTTTAAATCTGATGAAGGATATCACTCATGCCTACAATACTCTTTGTCCTCAAATAACAACTACTATCAGCGCAATTGGAAGACTCGACTCCATTAGATCAGCAACCGTCTTTCACAAAGACATATGTTAGACCCCTCTCGCTTTTCCCGGCTGCCTTCCGAGACGCCTGTCGTCAGACTTCACCCGTCATCTATCCTGTTACCAATGAGCAGACACTGCTTACAGATCTACTCGCCGATATCAGTCGTTTAGATCCTGATATCGTTGTTGGGTATGATCTTACGAGTGGAGCACTTGATGTTCTACTTCATCGAATGAGGGATCTTAGAACACCGCATTGGTCTAGGATCGGTCGATTTCGAAGAGACAAACTACCTCTCTTGAGATCAGGTGCAATCAATAATCAACTCACTGGTCGGTTGTTGTGTGACCTCAGCGCCGAGGGATTCAAGTCGAGTGTCAGTTCCACTACCTGGTCGCTCACCGAATTATGTCAACAGCATCTCAACATTGCTCGTGAAGATATTGATCCCGACGAAATTATTGATTACTTTGACTCTACTTCTACTAAACCCACACGTCTCATTAATTTCATCAAACACTCCGAAGCTGATACATATTTCCAAATGGCTCTTGTTCACAAAGTGCAATATCTGAGTTTGACCAAACAATTGACAAACTTAGCCGGTAATAGTTGGAATGCGACCTTATTTGGTGGAAGAGCGCAACGCAATGAATACATTTTACTTCATGACTTCCATCGTCAGAAATTCATTTGTCCTGATAAATTATCTTTTAATGATCGGAAAGCTATCGAAAAAGCTCAAGCTATCAAAAGTGAGAATGATGGAGAAGATAGTAAGAAGAATGTAAAGAAAGATAAATATAAAGGCGGTTTGGTTTTCGAACCTAAGCGAGGGTTGTGGGATAAATTCATCTTGGTGATGGATTTCAATTCGCTGTATCCAAGTATCATTCAGGAGTATAACATTGACTTCACTACGATTGACCGTGGTTCCCTTGACGTGAGCTTGGCGTTTTTTTTGATTAATAGTTTTTCATACCACCTTGATTCGCTTTCGCACACTCGGTGTATTGATCCTCGATTTTCTGCGGGTGACAGGAAGATGATCCCGACGCTATGCCAGAGCTTCCCCCCAGTAGTACCAAGCAAGGTATCTTACCTCGACTGATTGCCACGTTGGTCAATCGTAGACGTCAAGTGAAGAGCCTGATGAAGGACCGGGATACTCCGCCCAATAAAATGATTCAAGTAAGCTCAGAACCATTGGTCTCGTTGCCGCATATCAACTTGAAATTCTGATATTGGCCATTGCAGTATGAAATCAAGCAACTGGCACTGAAATTGACAGCCAACTCGATGTATGGGTGTTTGGGTTTCGAAGGATCTCGGTTTTATGCAAGATCACTAGCTGCTTTGACGACATATAAAGGTCGTGAGATTTTGACGAACACTAGAGAATTGGCGGAAAGCAAGGATTTAGATGTGAGCATCTCTGTTAATTGATTGCGCCAAGAACTTTCACATACTGAGATCTTTATTCACAGGTCATATATGGTGACACAGACTCTGTGATGATCAATACAAATGCCATCGACTTTGCAGCTGCAAAAAAGATTGGAGGAGAGTTCAAGAAGTTGGTCAATGAACGCTACAGACTTTTGGAGATTGATATCGATGCTGTGTTTGAAAGAATGCTCCTTTTACAAAAAAAGAAATATGCAGCTTTGAAGATTGATGAAGTGACCTTACAGAAAAGTGTTGAAGTGAAAGGTTTGGATATGAAACGAAGAGAATTTTGTAAACTCTCAAAAGATGCATCACAGTTGAGTCGTTTGACCGTTCACCCTCTCATCATATATACATGGCTCTGGCTGACTTCAACTCTCATTCTTACTACACAACCAGATATATTCTACAACACGTTCTGTCAGGAGACCCAACAGAAATTGTAGTAGAGAAGATGCACGAGTATCTTACCCAACTTGGAGAAGATGTTAAAGCAGGTAAAAAAGATTTAGAAGATTTCATCATCCATAAGAAATTAGGTAAAAATCCAAAAGACTATCCCGATGCGAAATCACAACCTCATGTGCAGGTAGCATTAAGGATGGAATCTAAAGGAAGTTCTGCTGCTAAGGCTGGTGATGTGATCCCATATATCTTCTGTTTGGGTGACGATGGTAGTGCTAGTGCTAGATCTGCTCAAGCAGATAAGGCTAGACATCCTGATGACCTAAGAAGGTCGGATTCGCCTTGGAGGATAGGTGTGTGATCTCATTATAAACTCATCCGTGTCTGACTCGGCATTTTACTAATAACTTCTTGGGATGACAATCTTTTGATGTAGATTATGACTACTATCTCTCATTGCAAGTCTTACCACCTATTGAACGTCTATGTGAGCCTATCGAAGGCACCGATAGATCTCGACTAGCCGAATGTCTTGGGCTAGATCCATCTCGCTTCAAGACACATACATCTTCCAATGCACTTGACAACGAGAGAGAATTTCATACCCTTGATTCTCAAATACCGGATTCCGAACGGTTCAAGGATTCACAACCTTTCAAACTCCGATGTCGATCCTGTCATGAAGAAGCGGATTTCAAAGGTGCACAAGCAGACACGGTATGTGCTCTCGAAGATTGATGATGACATAATGATTTATACTGATCAGATCTTTGGCTTCTAGCTTGGAATGATTGGTATCTCGGGTATCATTTGTCCTAACTTGGTTTGTAAGCAACGATACAGTATAGGCTCAATGGCTGCTCAACTCGAGATCCAAATCAGAGGTTATATTAGTAAATTCTACGAGGCATGGCTTGTGTGTGATGATGCATCTTGTCGGAATCGTACAAGGATGATGTCAGTTTATGGAAGGAGATGTTTGAACTCGACAATGGCTTGTAAGGGAGTGATGAGTTATGAGGTAAGTTTGGTTTTTGATGTGTATTGTCATGTACAATTTTTATGAAGTAGAACTTTAACGAAAAAAATTACGTTGCAGTATACGGATAAGATGTTGTATGATCAATTACTGTATTATCAATCACTTTTTGATCCTGATAAAGCAATAGAAAGGTTTAAAGGAACAGATAAATCTGGTAAGTTCAACACTCAAGATCTCATCAATTCCTTTTTTCCAAAGATCTTAATCAAATTGATTTTTTGTCATTTTGTAGAATTAACAGCCAATATTTTGAAAGTTAATAAGAAGACACTTTCAATTTTGAAAGTTATTGTTGATAAACATTTAGAATGGAACGGTAGAAGATATGTTTCAATGGGTTCTTTGTTTTCTTTTATGACTACTGCAAAGGGAATGAAGTAAGAGAGGAGTTTGTGTATATGTTTACTTGGTTATAATGGATTGGCTTTTATTTTGTTTTGTCAGTTAGTTTCAGGATCTTGAAAGTGTACAATTTAACTTGGTTTGATTGGTAGCCATTGATCTTTGATTTTGCATGAGGATCAAGAATGTAGTGAGAGTGTAGAAGATGGCGTATGTATGATTGATGAAACTGAGAAATGTCCTCCTCTGATACGCATCAATGAGAGTTCGAGATGAGGAAATAATTGAATGCAGAATCCAGATACCAGAATATCCGA
This sequence comes from Melampsora abietis-canadensis, assembly GCA_002157025.1. Taxonomy (NCBI): domain Eukaryota; kingdom Fungi; phylum Basidiomycota; class Pucciniomycetes; order Pucciniales; family Melampsoraceae; genus Melampsora; species Melampsora abietis-canadensis. Next base: position 10,656 of record KZ123381.1, on the reverse strand, counting down.
AGTTGAATTCGGGTCGTGTTTCCGAACATCTGATAGGTTTTGTTGGACAATGATCGATTACACACTTTTGAACTTTCTTCATCCACCAACTTTACATCCATCCAAGATTAGCTTATGGAGAATCTGACACGAAATAAATTTCAAGGATGAAAGGAAATTCAAAATGTTAAAGGTAGAATTGGAAGTAGAATTACCAACTGAAAGTAGTTGGATTTCAATGAAGTAGAGTTCATTCACTCAATCGAAAGTTAGCTTGAAAACAACACGCTGACTTGATCCCTTGAACTTTCATTATCAGCCGAAGTTCTTCAGATTGGAGTGAATTATTCAAAGCGTCTTTACCAGCTACTTCTATTCTCAACAAACACGCTGCAATCGCTTCTCAATCGGACGGTGAACAAGAATCGAAAATTCAATGGATTGCTATCAAACGTGTTGATCTGGGGCTCAAACGTTACCCACACGATATCAAAAAAGAAGCCAAGTTTCTGGCATCACTTGATCACCCTAATGTCAGTTCAATCTACTCGAGCTCATTTTTGGAATTTGGACCAAGCTGATAACTTGCCTTTTACGACTTGAAAGATAGTACCCCTTCTAGCTACATCTAATACATCTTCAACTTTTTCGTTATATCTTCCACTTTATAAGTTGACACTTAGCGACTTATTACAAAGCTCAAAACCAAGATTTACGCCGGATACTTTACCAGCCTTTTATTTCCTTTCAAAGCACATCCTACATCAGCTCAGTTCCGGTTTGTCTTATTTACACCAGCTAGGGATAGGACATCGTGATGTAGCACCATCAAATGTAGTATTGGATGAGATTGGAAGACCAGTGTGGATAGATTTTGGTACAGCATGGAGTCAAACAAATAATCAAGATACAGAAAAAGATGGACTAGAATTCGAATTAGGTACGATGCCTTATCGAGCACCCGAACTCTTATTCGGTTCAAGACATTATAATCCTTTGAAAATCGATCTTTGGTCTTTTGGAGTTTTGATTTCGGAATTCTTTTCGCCTCTTTTAGAGTCTGAGAAAAAAGAGGACGGTTTTGTTAGAGCTAATTGGAGAGCTGAGAATACGACTACAACAGATCGAGGTGATGGATTGTTTTCATTTGGCTTGGATGGTGAGAAATTTAATGAAGATGAGGATGAAGTCAAAGGAGGAAATGTTTTGGATTGGTATACCAAACCTATCATGAATCATAAGGTTTTTGAAGAAGATTCAAATTGGAAATTACCTGAATGTGAGGGGGATCAATCCGATGAAAATCTTAATCATTTACAAAGGAAAAGATTGTTTGTTGGTCATCTGGGTGATATTGGATTAGTTGGTAGTATCTTCAAAGTCTTGGGTACTCCAGATGCATCGACTTGGCCCGTCAGCTTACTTTCCTATTTCATCTTCGTTGATGTAAAAAACCCAAGTGTGATACTGATGCCTATCCTTGCGTCTTTGGTTTCTTGCTTTCCACAGGAATCAGAAACTCTACCTGATTTTTCTAAATTAGCTTTTCATACATATTCCCCACAACCTCTGAAAGACCTTTTACCATACACAAAACCAGAAAATGATCGGCATAAAAAAGAAGAAAAGAGTTCGGAATTGATCATTGATTTGATATCAAAATTATTAGTTTATCAATCTACTGAACGGCTTACTGTTAATCAAGTTTTGGAACATGATTGGTTTGATGGTCTGGGATCGGAGTATGATGGAAAAGGTTATAAAGAATGGATGGAGTTGTGGAGATGAATTTTCATTATGATGTGAGATTATTCTATATATGATGTGATTGAGAAGACATTGTTGACGTGATACAAGAACATCGGACTTAATGCTTCTCGGCTGAATCGACCTCCATAGACGTTTATGAGATCAACATGAGGATACTTGTAGAGGTTCAAAGGAGTTCCGAACATAGGATTTTGAATTAAATTTCCAAGTTCCGGACTTGCTGAGCAGAGAATGCGAACAAAGTGGCATCTGGACTCTTCTCTCGTGTAGCTGAATTTACGGAGCCTCTCCCAGATCTTGCAAGCCATCGAGGTGTTGTTTCACTTAAATTCCGAGCTGGCCACATTGATCATGAAGCTCGCTGAGCGCTCAGCGATCCCAGGAACAAGTGTTGAATAAAAAACGCCTTTGAAACTGTACCCTCTATATGGTACGTACTCATCAGAACATGCCAAGAAGGTTTAAAGCAGATTGGCTAAAGGGTCGCCTGAAGCTTCAGTGTGACAAAGCCTCACTCCATGCACTCCCTCACGCCAAAAGCTGATGTCTATGTGGTTCGTGCTCATCAATTTCGTGTTTTGCGATAAACAGACCAAGCAGGCTCCCAATGATAGATCTATCTAACGAGACCTTTTTAATAAATTTCATATTTATGGGGACATAACTCTACAGTAAATAGTTCAACAAAATAAGTAATTCTCCTTCATCTCCAGCATTCCCTTGGCACCAAAGACTTGCACTGCTCAGCGCAGATCCGAACAGCATCTCAGAAAGCGTGTCCAGAAGTTGTGACTCCCTCGAGCATGTCCGCAAGTGGCAAGGATAACAAAGTGTAGCAATGCTCCCAGAAGTCAAGAATCCCCCAATTCGCCACCCTTTTCCTCGCATGCACCTACTTCCTCTACTTCGGAATGCTCTTCGCCATTGCCCCAAAGTTTTCGGTTTGCCTCCATCCTGTTCTTCTAGCTCTTCCACAAGAAGGACTCGGCAAGAAAGGCGCAAAGGAGCCTACTTCACAAAAATCTCGATCTGCCGGGAGGATCGAGTGGAGGACTGCTTTGTTTATGCCACCAGCCGGGTGTCCACTTTGAACCTCGATGACTATGCCTGTATTGAGCGACAAAAAGAACCCGACATGCTCGCTCCCCTTAAACTACGTCGGAGGTTGTCGACGGTACGAACGACAAGGAACGTGCCTCAGGTATCCTCCTCGACCATTGTCGGAGCCAAAAGGGGGATTCAGCGGAAAGGAGCTTACTTCACAAAAAGGGTCTGCGATCTACCGGAAAGATCGAATAGAATAATCAGTTCACGGCGTATTCGAAAGGGGCAAGGTGCGACATATGGACGGTGGAAACATTTTACAGAACATCCACTGACCGGTAGAGTTGTGGCAGTGCTTGGTAGTGTCTCATCAGGAAGTTGGGTTCGGCTGAACCGGGCATCAGCCATGAAGCCGGAATACCTTTTTGGCTTGGTGGTGTTGGGGAAGTTGAACATCTTTTCGACTGGTTGCGTCCAAAGTAAAATGACAATGGCGAGCGTCAGTCTCAAAGCTTCAATCTTGAGGGAATGACAAGAAAATGGAAAGCTGTTAGGGAGTGGTAAACTTGTATGCAATAAGACAATTTCACACTGTAAAAAACGATCCCCTGCGTTGAACACCCGGAAGGCGTTTACGAGGCTCTCCGCGCCCTGAAATCTATTGAGTCTAGGGAGTTACCCCTTTTGCTCGAGAAACGTGCGATTGAAAAGTGAAAACAAAAATTGACAGAGATCACCGGCACCTCTGATGGGTCTTTAAAGATTAGATGGCTTCTCTTACCATCTGAAGCGTGGAGAGGTCACGCTGAGTGGGTGACCGCGTCTGTATGAGTCGTATTTGGGCATTGTCAACGCAAATGGCAAAAAAGTGGAAGATTATTCAATTACCGGTGGAGGAATGGGAACAAGAGGATGGCATGACTTTGATATATATAATTTGACGTCAGTCAAGTTATGCCACGAATCACTCAGGATGATGAGCTGAGATCACGTTTCATACCCGGTTCTTCGCGTTGATCGAAAGAAGTCAGTGAGACTTGAGTTGTGGTTGGTACCTAATTATCAACTCGGTGAGGTAGGTTCCTGATTATCGCATCACTATAATCGGATCATTGACTTTAGACCTATGAAACTTGGATGAAGGCTTGAAGCCTGAGACCTATCACAATCCGTTGATGTCTCAGTATCTCTTGTATGGCAGGAAAATCAGCGGAGTTTGATACTCTTTCGATATGACACCGGTGTTCTTTGGGGATCATGCTGATTTCTCACAGAGACATCGCGTCCTTAATAGTCAATCAATATCATCTATCGAGTTGGCCTTATGTGTAAGATGATTTATGAGCATTGTATCCCTGTTTTTCAGGTCCTCATATCAAGATATGAATACAAGGTCTCCATCCATCACGTTGTTGCATGATGACATGTGGTCTTATTTCTTTACCTTGCTCTAATTATGCTCATAAAAGATGTTCTGGTTTCTCATACGCGGGCTTCCGGTTTACCACATGCCCTGGTAGGCTCCCTGGCTCGGTCCTTTGATGACGTCTGATTTGACGCGCGGCTCGGACTTTCAACTTGAAATCAGAGGCAGTGATTTTCTAATGGACTCATCTTCATATGGATTCAAAAGGCTTTTCCAGAATTACTCATCGTGTACACATCGATAAATGAATACCATCCAGTTATCAATGGTTGACAGTTGAAGATAAGTTAATCAGTAATGGCTTCAGCAAGGAGCTCACCTTGGATTCAGTTGCAGACGCCGTGCGTTGGTACCTGGTTCAATGAAGCCTATAGATTTTTGTGGGGTTTGATGATAGAGACGATCAAGGATTGTGGGTGAATTGGCAGTCGGCTTTCCCTTTAGCTCCTGCGCTCCGAGAGACGCCACGAGAGGGGATTTGTTAAGCTCTTTCCCTGAAGATAAATGGATATCATACACCCTGGGTAGGCTTTGGTGG
>KZ123379.1:2214-15170 GCA_002157025.1 Melampsora abietis-canadensis | reverse complement strand
ACATCTGTTTTTGAATTGCATGACCTTTACGGGGATTCTTAAAGCTGAACTAAAGCTGGTAGATTGGATTAACAAGGTTGGAACCTTGTTTGCTGGTGGTGGTATTTTTGGAAAAAAGGGTTTNGTGTACTTTTGAGGGCAGCTTAACAGCACTTTAGTTACAACTCCTGGAGGTTTATCCCCCTTGGGTTGTTTCTTCCCCTCACAGCTCTGCCTACGCTCCACAGCGTAGGAGTTCTACAACGTCAGCCTTACCAGTGAGGTGTGCGGTCTTGATGTCAAATGAACACATCTTGAGATCTTCTGAGGAAGCCAGAGCGTACATTGTGTGCAGAGACTCCTTGACACCAACTGAAGTGTATGTATCGAAGTAGTCCACTCCATGTATCTGGCGATCCCCACATATAACCCACCTGGCTTTTTATCTAGTGATGTTGCCTTGAGTGTCCCGATTTTGAAGCAACCTCCACATTCCAGGCAACACATTGGTATTGGTAGGTTGTGGAACAAGTCGGCCAATTTGGTGTTTGAAAAGTGATGTGTATTCCTCCTGCATGGCCTCAATCCAGAGATGTTGTTCAGGTCCACGCATTGCTTGAGCATAAGATGGCTCATCAGTATCACCGGATGATTTGGTGACTGCAGCATACGTCCTGAGATTACCAAGCCTTCTAACCAGAAGCTTGTTGCGAGATGGCCGTTTAGCTGGAATCTGCACAAGAGTCAGTGTTAAAGGTCTTAGAACTGGAGGCTTGATCGGAGAGGAGGGATTGGTAGGAGAAGCTTCTTGATTGGGTTGTGGATCAATGCAAGATGGGAACAACCATTTGTCATCTGATAGAGTTGGTATGTCGGATCAATGTTGCTCCATCTGGTTTTGCATTGAAAATGAGTTTTCGAGAAAGGTTACATCTCTTGATATCACCATATGTCTTGTCTTTGGACACCATAAACAATAAGCTTTTGCATAGGATTCATATCCTACGAGTATCATAGGCGTGGTGGTAGGGTCAAGTTTATGGCGGGAGTCTTTGTGTACATGCACATAAGCACAGCACCCAATCACCCTTAGGAATCTGAGATCAGCTTTGTGTTCACCACCCATTGCACATTGATTTGTATATTGAGTGAGGTGATTGGTTGTCAATTGATTGTGAAGGTGAAAGATTCAAGATATGTGACATTGCCAGTATGATTTCACCCCAAAGGAAATGAGGAAGGTTAGCATGTATCATCACCGCCCTTGCCATCTCAACAATGGTTTGGTTGAACCGTTCAGCAACCCCGTTCTGTTCAGGTGTCTGAGCAGGACCCTGTTCAAGAATGATGCCTCTTGCAGCAGCAAACACTCTCAATCTTATGGAAGTGTATTCACCACCACAATCACTCTTCAAGATACACACCTTCTGGTTGGTTTGCCTTTCTACTTCCTCAACATATATTCTAAACACATCAAATACTTCAGGCTTCTTCTTGATGAGAGATACACGGCTATATCTAGAATATTCATTGATAAAAGTTACAAAATATCTGTTGCCTGATGGAGTGGTAGACTGTATTGGGCCAACTACATCACTGTGGATTTGGTACAAAGGACGGGAAGAGTGTGGGAGGGAAGATGATGATTTGAATTGTGTACGATGTGATTTAGCTTGTATACAACTCGTGCAACAATGTTTGGAGGAAGTTTCTGAGTTGCAGAAATGGTGAAGAGCAGCGAAGTGTAGGTGACCCATTTGTTGATGCATTTTGTCAGTAGATGCAATGAAAGAATTGGAAGTGGGGGATGGTTTGGTATTGGAATTCAAATTTGATGGAGGTGTAGATTGCTGAGATGATGAGTCTAAGCTTACATTAACTGTCCATAAATTGTCTGTATCATGCATTCTGGATGCCTCAAAACAAGAATCATCTTCCTTGTTGATGAAGGACAAATGGTTTGCCTCACCAAACACTTTACAACCATTGTTGCGAAGTCTCACAGCCGAGATCAAGTTTACAGCTAAAGCAGGGCAGAATAATGCATTGGTGAGAGTTATTGTGTGCTGTTTGCCGTACAAGTAGTAGGAATGAATTCGGACTGATCCAGATTGGTTTGCATGCATTTCGCATGACCTGTTGGCAGTGCGTATTGTGATTCAGTCAATGTTATGAATGTCATGAAACAATCTGATGTTGTTGAATATATATTGATCAGCACCACTGTCCACAATCAGCTCATCACTTGGACGTGATCCCTTGGTCATCTTCTTCATCATCGCTGAGTAAACATTTGAAAAATAGATAGTTGACTCATCAATTGGTGGTTCATTGGATTTCGAAGTAGAAACTTGATTGATGTCCGCAGATTGTTGTGTTGCCACAAATAAATCATAAGCCCGGATCTTCTCATCATTTGACATAGCAGATGGATCAGTCTGAATTTTGGCAGAAGATGCAACATTTGCATTAGCACCTGGTGCAGATCTGCTACGATTCATTGGTCTAGATTGATGAGGAGGTTGAATATTAGAACCAAGTTCTGGGTGTTGTGTGAGACACTGAGCATTTGTATGTTGATTGAAACCCCAAGTGTGTATGAGACATTTGTTGTGTGGAGCACAACTCGCGTTGGCAATTGGTTGTTGACAAGTCCTTGGAGCATTGCTAGCCAAGGCAGATGATGATTGTGCAGATAGAGCAATGGAATTGCCGCCTACAATTGTTGAAGAAGTGACTTTCCTGAGTTGTTCCTCATGTAGGAGGTGTTGGAATACGGCAGACGGAGTGAGGGTTTCAACATTAGTCAATAACTGTTGTATGATACTACTTAATATGTTGATAGGCAAGTTGATCAATATAAAAATTGAAAGTAGTTGATCAGATAGCTTGAGATTGTTGTTCTTGGCCGTCAGAGCAGCGAGTAACTGATGAAGGCCTTCCATAAGGTTGATGTACTTGTTCAGACTTTGAGATTGGTTGTATTTTGATGTGACAATCTCCATTATGACAGTTGCAGTAGCAATTCCCAGGCTTCCTCCATGTCGAGCCTCCAATTTGACCATTGCTTTGTGAGGATCAGAAATACCAGAGATGTGAGACTTGTCAGATACCTCAAGAGATGCCTGCACGGCCTGCATAGCCTGAGCTCTGAGCATTAGATGGGTCGGTGGGTTGGACAATGGTGTTTTGGAGGAAATATCCTAAACCACAAGCATCAAGTGTTCCAAATAGCTCATCTTTCCACAATATTTGGGTTGTATTTGAAAGCTTGGTGAAGTTTTGTAGCGCAGCATTGCTAAGGGAGGGAGTGTTGGCCCTAGGGATGATAAATGCTGTTGTCAATGAATTTGATGAACTCATTGTAGCAGTGTTATTGATCTTGGTCAGACGTAATTCTTCAAGAACCTGAGAAGATTGATTGATTGTTGCGCTCCATGATTTGCTATTGGAATTAGATGTTGATTCAGGTGATTCGGTAGATGATTAGGTGTCCGTAGGAGGGTCCAAATTATCAGAATCAAATGACATCTATATTCGCCTATAAGCAGTCAGAGAGCACTGGGCTCATAACCTATTGACCATAGGTCTAATATGAATCAACTTAGTTAGATACTGAACAGAATGAGAGATAGAGAAATGGAGTTCTGGATCTAGTTGAGTTGATCCAATAGTTTGGGATGAAGTGAAAAAAACTTGTTTCATTGAATACAAAATATACACACCTAATATGAATCCACTTACACCGTGTCCGTATCCGTGTAGCACGTCAACGTGCTCACACGGAGAGGTCTGAACAAAAAGTGATTGTGTTTTGATTGTGTCCTGGCCTCGCTGAATTCTGTACAAGTCTAAACACCCCTTTGAGAGATAAAATCGGCGTCAAGAGGTTCCCTGATTGGCGGTTACATCTCTCAAGAAAGGATCAACACCGCCTTTCTTCATTGTCCAGGGTCACTCAGCCGTTGAGTTTTTCTCCTGCCGTTGTACACAAACGTTGAGAGTTTGTCATTGAGATTTTGAGCTATCAGGGCTTGCTCAGAACCAATGTTTAAGTATTGGGCTTGTTCTATTTCAACATATCATCATTCAACAGGCTTGTGATTCTACTCAATCCCTTGCAATCTATGTCTTAAACTTGAACTCCCTGATAATGGGTCTGTCCAGAAGTTTCACATTTTCAGATCTGTGTTCTCAATCATCTAATGTTCTCTTTGCGAAAAAAATAGCATCTCACCACTGAAAGAAAGGTGGAGCCGTAAAATCCCTGAAAGCTTTAAACGCTTTGGTTCACGACTCCATTCCAGAGTCTACCAAAGCAATATGCCAATCACTGGCTACTTTTGCAAGATATTTGCTTGGATACACCAATACACAGAAGGCTTACCCATCTGGCCCTAGTCCCAATGAACATTGCCAACTCCAACCTCTCAGTCAAAAGGAAACCATGTGTGATCGGCTGGTCTTCTCAAGAACATCAGATATTGTTGATTTGGGGAATTCCAAACCAAATCTCAATATATACAAGTCCCTCTGCCTCAAAGATTTGGAAATGCACAGTATCAACCGATTGACGTTTGATTGGGCGCTGTTGGACACAGATGCTTGGAACCAAACAATGATAATCTTCGTTGTCAAGCATTGGCAATATGCTAGATCCCAAGGAGCATTTGATAAAAAATCGATCACTCCAGGCCACGACACAGAAGCCAATTGCATTGGTATTGTGCATCGATGGGTGCGTGGTCGGACAGTCGACATCCGACAAAAACGACAATCTCCTCAGAACATTCTCCGGAAAGAGATCTGTTGTAAGAAAAGAATGGTCAGTCAATAATTGGCTTGAGTTGGAGATGCTATTCTAACTAAACTGATGGTGTGATTTGATAATTCATATAGCTGTTCAAATATTGAGTGGATTCATTTTCCCGTCTGCTAGTTGCCAAAAATCTTCCCCACCAAACGTCCAAGCTTTTGCCACATCAAGACTGTTGCTCTGACACTGAGTGGCAGCCCGAAGACATCAAGTATCCTTCAGTGGGGCTGGCGTGGCGAAGTCAACAGTACACTTCAATCATGCACCAAATTGATGAACTCTCTTTTGTATATTGCTCATCAACGCAAGGCGCATTGATTGCATCCCGCAGGTTTGATCAATGCCGTACCAAGGCCTCTTGCACTGATCCAGGTGCTGCTATTTGTCCTGGACTTCCCGAGAATTGTTATGATCCGGTCTTTCTTCTTAATCTGACTGATGAAGAAAACAATTCACTTTGTATCAAGCCTGCGTCAGCTCTCTTGAATACTCTACCTAACAAGATTCAAGAATTTCTCCCTTAGTTTGTATTGTAATGAGGCAGTACAAATTTTTTTTGTTTGGTTATGATCTAACACACACACATAGTAGAAGAGACATTGAGCGTGTATATAGTGTATATAGAACATTAAGATGTATCACAGACAAATCAAATGGCCATGTTAATTATCTACATATCATGAAATAGTAAATGTCAGTTGAATAACAGTACATCCTATCCGTACTCAATCTTGGATTTGAGTCTCATTTCATTCCAAACTTGAAGACAAGTCGGCCGTACTCTAATGACATGCATAAGCTTTCAGCTCGAGCAACACCTCTGTACACAGAAAACGGAAGGAGCTTACCATACTTCAAAGGCTGACTAAAGAGACAGTCGACTTTTCAATTCCAAAGGTTCCTGCTGTGTTATGTAATGCGGCACAATGACCAAAAAGATCCTTTGTACGCAACGATTGTAAGTGAAGATTTTGGTTGTACTTGACTTTGGCATTTAGGTGTGGTAGCAAACAATAAGGGTCTCAAGGCTCATCAATCCTGTCAAGATCTGGGAAGACATGGAGAACAAATACCGGCTCGGAAAGACCCTCAGACTGTATGATGTGATGAATCACACCAAAAGCTTTATTCCCCTGGAAGTTGAACTCAACATAACTGTTTCCAGCATTTTCCTTGTATGTGCTGAACAATTTTCCGCCGTGTCTCCAAACTGAGGTCATCTCCAAGCTGGTGTTGGTGTCCAAACCCATATCTCTCAGAATTGGGATTACTGATGCTCTTATTTCTTCTGTAGGCAAAAAGGTCTTCCATTTTGACAAAGGCGTTTTAAGGATGATGTGAGCTCTGATTTCCTTGCCATATTTGGGAGAGATATTACTGAGAAAATTGAGAAAGAAACCTTGCTCTGTATGCTTCTTGATCATGGTCTGTCCAACAACACCTTGAGATAGGTTTTTGAGAGGAAATTGATTATCAGATTTAAACGCCCTGTTCTATATTGTTTGAAATCAAGCACTCACCACGATCCCCATTTTTGGGAAATGCAACCATTGTCCCGATAATCCGCTCTCCAGCCCAACATGCCGTGTATGAAGGTGGTCCAAGCAGACAGCACTGAGCTGGTAGATGTTGGGCAAAATGAAGGTTGGGTTTTGCATTGATTGCAGGCCAGTTCTCTAGAAGGTGGTGGCAATAATTTGAAAGTAGATGTGGTAGTGCATCCACGTCCTGAGGGGAGAGCGTGCGTGAGACACTTATTTTCACAATCTGTGTAGCAAGTACAATGCCCTTATGAATCTTTGAAGCATCCAACTGTGGTTCTGCATTGTGGTGATAAGGCACAAGTGAAAGGACCATGTACACGGTGTACAGGCTTAACCACTTGGCAGCTTTGGGCGTGCCACACATTGGCATCCCTACTTTGTCTGGAACACGAGTTAGCCAAGATGGAAAAATTGTATTAGCAACAGTCTGGTGAATCATATCAAGCTTGTGTACGGAAAGGGTGGGACCAGTTGGTAATATGACCATGCTATCTGAATGTTCTGAAGGATCAGAGCCGTTTCCACTGGGTTTGATTGAACTTTCAATATCAGAAGGACTTCCACTGGGTTTGACAGAGCTTTCTGTTTGTGTGCGAGATTTAGCAGCACAAGAATATTGGCTTCGAGCGCTTGAGCCTACTGAGGATTGGATATTATTGAGTGATGAGCCATCTTCGTTAAGCTTGGTCATTTCAACATCCTGATCTCCAAGAGCCGAATTATGCTCAGACGTAGGATACTCGCCATGATCAATCCTAAGATCCTCTTGCTTTTTCAGCTGCTTTCCTGCGGTCGGAATTTGAGGGTATGCGTTTGAAAAGTCCGCTAATAACCCAAGGATAACGCAATGCATTACATCAACAGTGGCAAAATCTAGAGGCTGCCAGTAAGGTAGCTTGTAAAATGCGGAATAGAAAGCCTCATTATCCTTCATCAACTTCTCTTGGGCCTGGGGAGTTTTTTGCTTCAAGCCATTTCTGTGCTTGGCGTTTGTGGGTGAGTGCGGTCCGGGTTTTGAATACTTTGATATCAACATAGTTAATGTCATCCAATGTTATATAACATTTTGAGCAAAATTTGGTTGATCTATGTCCAGAAAAACCAGAAATCTTTTTCATTGCGGGTACATCAGCAAGGAGAGGAAACAAAACAGTGCGGATGATTTGTCCTTTGGGGTGATGAGATGTTTTGGTGAACCTGATGCCTTTCCACAAGTCTTGAAGTTCAGAAATTAAAGGGGCCAGTATATAGTTCATCTGTTCACTGGTGGGTTCTCGTCGGCTGGGAGTGATACCATAAACAAACAAATTCTCTGCTTTGTATCGAATGTCAGGCGGCAGATTGAAACAGATGAGGGTCATGAGCCCAGCGCTGTGTTTGCGTCCTTGTTTGTTTCCGTATGGATCAAACCAGTCGCAATAAAATCCAAAAACTAGATTCCCAGAGGTGCGTGTGAAGATTTGGCCATTCCTTTTGAAACTGGTCCAGAGGGTCCCATCCCAGATATCTTGCAAGATTCCTGATTGTGGCCGGATCCTATGCAACGGTGCATCGAGATTTGATTCAAATGAACGGTGTTGTAACATCTTGGCCAGCCATTCAATTAACTTCTGGTGATGAAAGATTTGAACAGGTCGGACTGAAGTAGTACTTTTAGCTTTTGATTTGTATAGTCGGGAATTGCACAGGAATTTTGGCCTTGAAGACTTTGTTCTCGAAAATCAAAAATTGTCGCAAAGTGTCTTACTTGGTCGAATTTCTGGTGGACCGTGTAGTGAGAAACATATCTCGCAAGAGACTGTTTTGATTACAGGTGCTTGTATTATCAAACACTTGAAGAGCTTGGGAATAGTTGTAGGGATATCTTCCCAGAAAGAGACTGTTTGTGGGTTGATTCGGGTGAGCGTGGTCTGAAGTTTGTGCCGCTCCATGTGTAGTGAAGTCTGACAGGCCTTCACTGAACCATGCTTTACAAGATGTTCATTCAGCACTTGAATCATGGACTGAACACATGATGGGTGTTGAAGCAGGTTTCGCGGTGTGTAAAATGACTCGGTACGAAATTCAAGTGGGCAATCAAGTTGAAAAGTGAACTGTTGATTGATTGGGAGGGATCCAGAGTCAACCGCGCGTGAGGTTGAAGCTAGGCCCTGGGAATTGGTACGTAAATTGAGCGCGTGTTGTTCTCCAACCATCAAGCGTGGAACCTTGCGGAGAGGGAGCTGAACAGGGCCTTGATGGCTCAAGGGTGAGTCCGTAGATTCGGGTGATCTTGCTCGCTTGCCAATGATAGGAGTGGCATTCGTGGTGTCATTGCGATGAACATTTGATGGAGCAGATGCTGTGGAAACAATCGTCATGAGACAGGATTGTAGACACAGCTGTTGATGGATCATGAACTTGCCTGGGTTCGGAGTAGCTCGACCAATGGATTCACGTTGATGGCGGCCATAATTGGTTCAATGGAACAGCCTCCCCGTATGAGTCTCTCCATTCTTTGCGAATTGACGCTGATAACAGCCAAGAGGTTCGCAGGTACAGCAGATGTGATCTGGTCCAAAATATGCCATGTGAATGATTATGATACAAAATGAAAGGCTGGGCAAGCAAGTGAGTAAATACAACGATGAGAAAGGACACAACTCCTGTTCTTATCATGATGAGTTTGTCTGCCACAAAAAAGGTGCACTGCTTGGGAAGGTAATAGATGTGGATATGACCAACTGCAAGTAGGTGATATTTTTCCTCAGCTCTTGGTTTCAAAGCTGTAAAGGGTGGCGGTGACGCTGAATAAAACTGATGCAGGAGACCTGCTCATGAACGGTCATAATTGGGGGCTAAGCTATTATGTGTACATATATTAAACGGCCAAAATATGAATGAGGATGATGGACAGACTGAAACAATTTGATCGAAGAGATCCTGGGTGCTTAAATTTGTGAGGGTTCAGAATACCTGTATTGAAACACCACATCCCACAAATTGTGGTGCTTCAATTTGTGAGGGTGATCAAGACATGGCCGTATTCCAGTTTGTCGTGCACAAATTTTGTAAATCAAAAATGAAAGTTAGATATAAATTAATTAAACAATTGAAGAGATCCTGCTTGCAAAGGAATTGGGTGATACTTGTTAGCTAAGGGCCCGTTCGGCTGGAGTCGTATACAGTATATTGTGTTATACCCCACCAAAGCAAAAGTTTGGTAAGTTTTATAACCAAAAAACAAAATTCCAATCCGCCTTTGGAATAGGGGCGGATCGAAATTTTGTTTTTGTGTAACGAAATAACGGAAAAGCAGCCGAACGGGCCCTAAGGTAAGAGCTGTGGATACATCCAACGGTCAAAGGATAAATACGAGGTTGGGCAGATTGACTGCTTCATCAAATAAAAGTGGACAGTGTACAAGATGCCTAATCCATTTGGACAACATGGTGGTGAGGGGATGTCCCTCCCTCAAACGTATCAACCTATGTTGTAATTGTATTTTGAAGCACCTCACCTGGAATGGAGCTTCAGGGTTAGTAGATTAAAAGCTGTGGGGTGGTGGTAAACGTTCTTAAAAAGCTTGATCTGAAAACAAACAAGTATCAATTCAACGATTCAGCACTTGAAGTTGCCAGCAGATCAGGATGTATGACAGAAGATATGAATTTTGATCGCATGTGTATATAAACTATGAACAACTATTTACACTATATACATGTGTAGAGACCAATTATGCTCAGCGCACAAATAAAAAGAAGAAATCAAACCAAATACACTACTTTGAGATCACAACAATGTTTCACTTGCACTATCAACTTGACAAAACAAACTAGACATAGCGTTTAGAATCATTTATAGATAGAACAGTAAGGAAAACAAGAGTTCCAACGGGTGCATGTAACCAAATGGCAACGTCAGGGAGAATAAAAGGACAAGGGAGGACCAAGTTTGAGATGTATTGAAATCGATATAAATGATAACTTGAACACATAGCTTGAAGTGATGATGAAGTTAATGCCTTACAGGTTGAGAAACTCAACCTGTTGTCATGTTCAAAGCTGATGCACTCCCACCTGCTTCTTCAGCAGCCAGACTGGCGATTGATCTGAAAGTTCTTTTGATACCTTCAATAGCTGCCCCAATATCCACCGGGCTGTGATCGTTCAATTGCAACTCATCTATGACCAATCCTTTCTGTTCTTTATACCAGATTGGCAAAACAAGAGACAGTTGAAACCCTTTTGGAGGGAAGCAATTGGGATTGGGTTCAGGGGTGTATACACCCCTATCAACAAGTTGTTTTGCCCTCTTGATGTCAATTGGGATTTGCTTGCGCTTCCAATGAGCCAGGTCCAGTAGAGCAATGAAAGTGTCCAATTCTGAACTTCTCCATTGCAGCCTCAACTTTTGACGAGAGTTTGATGTGAGAGCTTCATCATCCGAATGGATATCAGAATCAGACAACATCTCAACCTCTCCCAAGTCTTGGCCAAACAGTCTGACCGCGACAGCCAACCTAGCTTTGTAAAGGTTTGACAAATACATACACATGAGCATTCAAGTGCTACCTTGCTCATACCAAGAACCTTCTGACTTACTTTAGTTTTTTGTTGTCTTTTCCTTGTGCGACTTTGTCTACTGGAGATATTGTCCTCCAGAGTTTTTTGCCCCTCAGGAGTCTTCATCAACTCACAATTTCGAGTTTGTTCTCGGTATTTTGGACCTTTCCTGCCGCACCAGCGTTGGAGCACTTCTTCACGATTTGAAGCGGTATTATCCAAGACAAGGATCCCAAATTGTCTTGCCGCGTTGGCTTCGTAGGCCTTAACCCAATGGGCTAAAATTATGGTGGAGGTAGCTGAGTTCCAAGGGGAATTGTACGGGGCTTCCTAATCAAAGGTACACCTGGGAAACCCCGCCATCGCCAAGCTTGCTTCACATTGAGATACAAAGTGATGAGGATATCTTGATCGAACGTTTGACAATATGCGTGAGGCAAAAATTACAGGTTGCATCGGATTCTTCAGAGTCGCCATTTCTGCTGCATCTTTTTCAACCATCCTCTTTTGTTTGCGGTTCGGTTTGAAACCAGCGGGTTTTTTCAAAAGGTGTTGTAGCATGGCTTTGTCTTGTGCTTGTCGAATGAATAACTCTTGAGCTTGTCTTTGATTAAGCCATTGGTTGCGCTCCTCGTCAGACGGAGGGTCCGGTAGTTTTTTGAGGCCAGCAGATTCCAAAGCAGAAGATCCCCTTGTTTTGCGCGGAACACCCATGAGCATGCGAGTGAACTCATGGATTGCCCTTGCCAGAGGTGTCGCTGCTTTTGGAATTGGATGGGAGCCAGCTATCTTTCCGATTCCTTCATTCCTGTGCCTGATTTCAGTAAGAACTTTCAACTTCGTGGCCGCCTTCCTCTTCCGTTGTAAGACCTCTTTGTGTGTAAGATCGCCATCTGGTATCAACACACACAATCCATCAGTCCCACTAGAGTACATGATGTGTGTTACAAAGATCACGGTAAGCACGACAAACCAGAACTATCTTCCTCATCTGAATCTGATCCTGACACATTCAAGTCTTGTTCTGTTAACAGAGGTTTTGAAAAATATGTTAGTGATTCAAATGTTCAACCAAACATATGAGACAGATTGTGATAAATGAGGCACAAACCCTCAGTTTGTAAAGAATCTTTGTCAAGGCGTCGTTTTTGGCCAGGACCACTGGACGTACTAGGAGTAAGTTGTGTTGTTGTTATGTGAGAGCTCATGATAAAATTTACACAAAAAATATAGAGGATAAAGCAAATGTGGTTCTTTTGTAAGAGAATGGAAAGGAGATCACACAGAAGCTTTACACAAGTCTTTCAAGAGACAGACAAAAATTGCACTTATGATTCAATCAAGAGGGGCTTTCCACCAACAAATCCACACTCTTTGATAATACCACAGTTGATTATCAATCTCCAGTTTCTGTTTGTCTAACTGATCCACGGTGTGCTTGAACCATATGAATGTTTGACAACCCTGCATCCCACTCATCACTTCACTGGTTCAATATTCACCAGTGAAGTTTGACGTCAATTGTTTCACCCCCATCAATTGTACAACGTCCCAAAGTGTTCTACAAATGGCCTCAAAATCCACGCGAACATGTTTATACAAGTTCGCCCTAGATCACAATCAGTATAGCCGAGACCGGTATAGGTATATACATGCAAACCACGTGTTGCGGATGGTAGAGAGGGTTATAGACTTGCTGTAACCCTCTTCAGCTTGAGATCACGGCCAAAGTTGATTGATCATCTGTAAAAGAATTGATTTCACCCATTTGAATGAGCTAATGGTTTTTTTGAAGCACTCAATGATGCAACTACAATATGTTTCTTTGCTTAAATGACAAAGTTTGTATTATACAAAACAAGTCTTTGTTGACAATCAGAACAAGTTTGGACACATCAGTCAGCCAAGTTTTTATCATGGGCTTGAAACTCATTTCAATGAAGTATAAAAAACTTTTATTTGCAGTTAGGTAAACGCCTTACACCAGCACCAGAAAGCATAGGACCTGTCAAGATCCAAGTCAACTTATAGAAGTAATATCTATCTAAGTCTATAGGAACAATATAAGCCAGA
>KZ123377.1:1827-18572 GCA_002157025.1 Melampsora abietis-canadensis | reverse complement strand
TTTATGACAGAAGTCAATCAAGTCAAGATTCATCAAAGGTTAGCATTGTGTCCAGTGGGAACATCATAAGTCAGCACCAATCATCTTGTGATCAGGATAGGCTACACAATTCCCACAACACTGGAGATGACGTTGATGAAATTGATCTTGAAGTTGAAGGTGGTAGACACATGTTTGAAAAGCTAGAATCTCTGGAATCAAGACTTGAGGATCCAGAGGCCTTTCCAAGCACTAAAAAATTAGAAGTTGAAAAATATCAATATTCAAATGTGATGACTGGGAATGCTATCAGTTTACTTAAATGGAAAGGTGCCTTGGCATTGTGGCATAATCCAACAGTATCCAAACAGATGCATGATTTTTTTGATAAAATTGACAAGGATGTATTTCTAAACATCAAAACCCCACAAGGTGATCCACTTTCTGGAGAAATGGTCAATTTAGCAATCGAGAGAGTCAGAGAAGTTGTGAGGGCATTTTTTGGGGGATTGAGTGCCCTCTTCCAGAATGATTCAAATAACCCATCAATCCAAGCTCTGGTTGCCAATGGATGGGAATATCTCCGCAAATACCTTCATGAAGCATTTTACCCTAGTTTACCACAACATGGCCAGTTCTCTGCTCTATCATTGACCACAGATAACACAATCTCGTCAGATTCTTGTCATTTGTTGTGGTACATTGCCCAAATAAAGAAAGAAACTTCCATCTCAACAAGCCTTATCAAGAACATACTATCTGATTGGGAAGAACAAACGGTATATAGGAATCATCAAACCAATCTTAAAGTTTCAACTTTTTCATTTTTGTATGCAATTGAATATGAGCTGAAACTAAGAGGAAGGTCTCTCTGGAGAAATGAAAATGACTCAAAACCAAATTTGACCACAACCAAAAGAATCAAATCTTTAGGATTGACCAAAACTGCAGGTGAACAGAGGGAAAAGTGGCTATTGGCAATCAGGAGAGATCGAGGCAGATATCTTGCATATTTAGGTAGAATAGAACTGAGTAAACATAAAGACTTTTCAGCAAAGGTTTCAGTAACTCTCAATCAGCTTGGAGCAGCAATTATCAATAGCTTGAAAAAAGCCCATAAATCAATCATCAAGACCTCAAACTCAGATGGATTTGCTAAACTTAACATCATAGACCAAGACATGATCAAGAGGTCTATTTCATTTGTTCATAAATTCATCATGCCAGCATTCATTGGCACTCTCATCCTCTTGAATGAAAACCACAGCAATAATCAGGAAGTAGGTCAATTACTCAGGACTGGCTGGAACACTCTTCAAAGTTATCTTGCCCCATGGAAAGACATTTTCATTGACAATGAAGCATCAATCATCCTGCCTGAAACTCCCACAACAGGATATAGAATTGAATGGTTTGACCCTAAAGACACATTACATTATTTTTGTCAAAAGCGTAAGCATGGTGTCTATGTTCCTCTTGAACCTGTGTGGTTTCTTGTTGAAATATGGTATGAGAGAATTATCAAGAACACATTTCCGTGGGGAGGATCACTAACCTTTGAGCCATCCCCACCAATCATGCAAGTTGCATATGATAGGCTCATACATGCAATAGAGAATAGAGGATTGGACAACATTGTTTCTGAAATCAAATAGGAGGATTCCAAATTAATAGTTTGATGGGAATACATTTTTCTTTTCTTGTATTCCATTTTTCCCTGAATTCAAGATGGCATCATAGTTTCCATTTTAGATACCTACACATTTCTATTCTTGTGCCTTGAATCTACTCTCTTTACTCATTGGAACAAACCTGTATTTCATCTTCTCTATCTTCCTCCATTTAAATTGTTCTTTTCAGATTTTGAAGTCCATATTTATTGCATAATGGTAATCTAGCTCAAAGTCTCACTGTGCATATATAAGTTTGCCCAAGATCTGTTAGCTCCTCCCCAAAAAGCTGTTGAGATCTGCTATCTTGGCAGTGGTATAAGTCCACTAATTTTCATGGAAGAAAGCGTAGCAGTGCTCTGGTTTTGGTATATGTATAAGCAAGAGCTGAGTTTGTGTGGTAACAAGGGATGGAAAGATTTGTTTCTGTTATCTTTAAGTTGTATTTTGCCTTGGTCCCACTTTCTTTTTTCCTTATACAAGATAAACAGCAAGTTTTCCCCTTCCACCAACATCCCAGTCTCTCTGCCAAAAAAAGCAGCAACGGGACAGTAGTGGAGCGCACACTCTGCCCGTGCTATTGGTTTAGCCACATACAGGGTACTAGCCATTGCTAGAGCTATGGCCAAACCCTAGAGAAATTTGTGATTTAGATTGGCGCTCTGTACAGCGGTATTGATCAAGGCATCTCCAGCCACCCTACTCAGAGATGCAAGTACATGAATGGAAGACCCAGCCAATGCCGCAATGTACTAGCACTGCCCCCCACTTGTGCAGAAACAGGTCTGGATTTGCGGATCTGGGGCCTGGCCAAAAACAACTACTTGGGGTCAGGCATTTGGGATAAAAAAGGTCAGAATCAGGAGTTTTCATCTTTTTGACCAGAGTTGAGGCCCTCCAAGGTGAAAAAATTGGCCACAAACCCCAATAGGAGCATTCCTGGGTCCTTTTCTTTCCCTCAGTGCAACATTTCACACTCTGATACAGTTGCCAGCCATGATAAGAGCATCAGCAGTGGTGCTTCTAAAATCCGGGCTCCCAAACGGAGTCCCCAAAAGCAATTCTCAAATTTGAGGGCTCTGCAAATGGGTGTGTGTGCAGCAGAGCACGGAAAACCTTCAATTGAGATTGCATAAACTTAAACATCTAAGTCCCCCCTTTTAAAGCAATATTTTTCCAGAATCCTTGCTTTGTAAGACTACACTTTGAAGGGGGGCTTAGATGTGAGTTGACACATTCTGCTTGGAGGCGTTCCAGAGGTCATTTGACCTAAGGTGCCTGCATAATGGCCTGATACGCCAATATTTTCCAATGATCATGCCCACTATTTATACCATTTCTCTGACTAGATCTCTGCCTACTTTTCTATTGCTCACTGCTTTTTTTGGAAGCACTTAATTTTTACTCAAAAGCTCACCAATAAAGCTTTTACTTTGCTATTCACTGGACGTTTCTCTTTAATTTGTTCCTGTCCTCAAGACCATTTTTCACTCAAAAGCTCACCAATTAAGCTGTTACTCTACTATTAACTGAAAAGTCTCTTTGATTTGTTCCTATCCTTTGCCACCTATTTCAAAAGCTTTTGCATTGTATTTTATTCAAAAAGTCACTATTCAAGCTTTTACTTTGCTATTCATTGGAAAACTTTCTTCAATGTATTACATAATCTTGCCCTTACACAATTTCCTTCTTCAAAAGCATGTGCCTTTTGTTGTTGTTCCAAAAAGCTCCTTTTGAAAGCTCTGCTTTGTTTTTCAATTACAAGCATTATTCCCCTTTCTCTACCCTCTTCTTGCCTATACACTTTTTGTTTGACCCCTCACCACATCCTTCAAAAGCATTTCTATACTTTCTTTCTTTGATTTCTCACCACATGTTTCAAAAGTATCTCTATGCTATTCACGAAAATCTCAGTTTTCATATTCAAAAGCTCAGCTTCAATTACCTATTTTGTTCCTCACCAAAAGTTTGAGCCTGTAGTCTTCAATGCATTCACATTCTGCTTGCACTAACCTCTCTTTCAAAAGCATATCCCTCTTTGTTTGAGAGTCTCATGGTGTCTTCTAAAAGCAGATACGTGACTAAAATTTCACATCAAAAGTCTCACTTTGCTTTTCATCTGAAAACTCACACCTTTTCCTTCTCCCTGCCTCCTCACATGCACACTGTTTGCAGTGCTTTCTGTTTCAAAGCTTGTCTTAAACGCCTCTGTTTTGATTTCCATCCAAAAAACCATCCTCTCCTCTGTCAATGCATCTATGTTTTCACTTCACATTCTATCCTCTGCCTCAAGATTCTTCATTTCAATTTTCAATTCATCCTCACCCTCTCCTACCACAGCATCTATATGGTAACCTTTTCACTCTGAAGCCTAATGATTCCGCCTATCAGTCGATTCATGTAACACTATGCATGATTTTGGATCTATCCTCTACACACGCGCATTTCTTTTGAAATTCTGTTTTCCTACGCATCCTGAATTGTCACTTCCAATGATGTTTGTAATAATTATCATCCTATACTCTATTACTTTCACTTAAACCTCTTATTAGGCATTCTACTTCAATGTCTCTTAATCACGAAGAGCGGATACTGCATCAATCAGCTTGTTTAGAATCATCTTGTTTTCTGACTCCACAATCATCATTCTGTGTTGCCTGAGTGTTTGGCTTTCCTTCTCCGCATGTACATCAATGACCTTGATTTTACTGGTAGGTTCATCATCATCCCTTGTACCGCTGTGAGAGGGTACATCAATACCCTATCTGTCCAACTAATGGCTATGTTGATCAGACTGGTAATTATGGACACCCAGTATGCAAGTTCCCTGACAAGGAGGATGATGAATAAGGAAGGAAATGATGACATTTGTCAAGATTATCTACATTTTTAGTATACGTGTATGAAGAAGACAGATTTTGATTGCTTTCTGAACCTTTGCAGTCATTCTTGGCAGCTTCCAATTATCCTTCACACCCTTCACATCCTTGTTCTGGCATCATTCTGTTTCTTGGTTATATTGTGTACAATCAGTCCTTTCTTTACTTCAATTCTTTCACTATTTTTCCATCCTCTAATCAATTTCCTCTGTGAATAAGATCTCCCTGCTTGGTTTAAGACTATGTGATCAATGTCCTGGATTTGTAGCCCGGTGCCCACAACCCATATCAAACAAGCATTCAGAGTCATCACAAATGCCTCTGGGGTGAATCTTGATTTTCACAATTTGTTGATTGTTTCCTTTTATTGTTTGAACCATGATCCTGTTCCATAGCTCCCCAAAATGAGAATTCACTTGGGTATTTGTTGACTTGAGCCATGTGAAAGGTCTCCATCAACATTATCTTTTCCCCTGATCAGCAATGGTTGTAATTTTCTAGAATATTTTGAAGGACTTTGAAAGCAAAACATTTCATGACAGATATCTGATGTATGTGCATGGTTATGTGGTTCTGGTCAACCAACATGTGTTGCACTCCACACACCCCCTTGACTGAGGGCAGAAGTGCGCAGTGTGTGTCCTCTGTGAGCCAGCGGGCTTGGGCACCCTCCATTTCTCCACTACAGATTTAGCTTGCATTGATCAGTCCTCTTATTGTATACTCTATCAATCCAATCAAATTTACTGTTAAATCACATTATGTTCCCTCTATCAGACTGCATTCCTTTCAGTTTCAATTTACCCTTCCCTTGGTCCTCAATCACGAATTTGTTACATGATAGTTGTAACATACTCCAACCAATCAGCAATCAACTTTTTCTATTTCCAAGCCTTCCAAGTTGTCTCTTTCTATCAACTCTCTCAAGACATGCTAAACCTGTACATTTGATTCCTTTTCCCATTCCATTTGCTTCCTACCCCCACATTGTTCACTTCCCCTTGGTTCTACCTTTCATTTCTACTTTGATTAAAAGCCTCTATATGTTGTTCTCATCTGTTACAGCAAATTCCAGCCTTGTTTCTTAGTTGCCAACCGTTTTGGATACGTAAGCTGTAACACACAGGTGATTCTACTGGGATTGGGAGTACAGATTGTTTAAGCAGATGAAATTTAGTCATTCCAGTCCTTGAACTTGAAATTCCTATGTATTTGAGCTTTGGAGTCTATATATTGAAATTGAAGGCAGGCCTGCCTGCCTATGTTCTAGTCTTTTTGTATGCTTGTACTCAATACAACGTCATACGGATCGAGTGAAAGGTGAGCAAGTAGTGGCATATTCAATGTCACTACTGTGTTGCACGTGACATTGAGAGTCTTGATTGGCCTCCTAAATTTAGAGACTCTCGACCCCTTGCATTTTATGGGGTCCGCTGCAGTGATTTTTGAAGATTTCGCCACCTGTATTGTCGAGAGCCCGCATTTCAAGGGCACCGCTGCTGATGCGCTTAAGTGATGATTTAGTGAGAACGGAGTTGATTTTAATTTAGTGATGAACTTAGCAGATACGAATTTAGGATTAAGTGATTTTGTTCTACTAAATTGTCTTATCGATTAATTTTGAATTTCAAATTTGATGTTTGATGTTTGATATGGATTTGATTCAGATTCTATCAATTTAACAATCCACAACAACGAGAAGGAGAAGGAGAAGAACAAGAACAAGAACAAGAACAAGAACAAGAACAAGAACAAGCACAAGAACAAGAAGAAGAACAAGAAGAACAAAGATTTCAGACAGACAATCACTCAACCCACTCTTCATATTCACAGCACTCACTCTCTCACTTCCAACTCAAGCTCATTCACACATTCACTTTGTTTAGATAACTTTACAAGCAACCACCATTCAGCACCATTCATTATCTCAACTTTTGATTTAACACTATATACACACACACATACACACACACACACTTTCATTTTCATTTTCAATCAATCAATCAATCAATCAATCTATCTTATCATTCTTAACCTCTTGAATTGATTTCAATCATCTTTATCAACTTATCATTCATCATCATCATCATCTTTCTCTTCTTCTTCTTCTTCTTCTTCTTCTTTCTATCATCATCATCATCATCATGTCGAATTGTGTGTCATGTAATACTCCACCTTCACCATGTGATTGCAAATCCACTCAGACTTGTGTACAAACCTCAAGAGATTGCTTCAATTGTCCTCGTAACATTTGTATCGATTCAGGAGGTACATCTCATAGTCCATCTTCTACTGGTTCATTAGCTTCTATCATTGGTGCTTCGCTAGGTGGTGTTTTAGGTTCATTGGCTTTAATCGGTTTGATTTGGTTTGCATATAAACGTGGTCTCTTGAATCGATTCTTCTCTAATCGATTCACTTCAACTTCTCGTCGGAAATCTTCATCATTCAAGCATCATCAAAGACCACTCTATACTAAATCAAGTTCAGCTATCGATCGAAAATCAAAATCATTCAATTCTCATTCTCATTCTCATTCGAATTCTATCAATCTCACTTCTTCACCTTCTTCAAACCACCCTCAACCTACTCTAGCTCATCAAAAAACAGCTTCGGCTTCGGCTCGTCGGATCAGTGAAGCTATCCTTAATCAACGTAATTCTAATCATTTGATGAACATCATTCCTTCTGATCATCTTCAATCTGATCCAAACAAACTAGATCGATTAGATTCACTCAGTCTTAATATCAACAATCATCAAAACTCTTCCCTGATCATCCAAGGTCAGTCTTCATTCTTCTTTCTGATCATCCTAAGCCCTTTGTTCATTAAACTAATCAAACTGCTGTTGTCCTTCTTCTCTCTCTCTCTCTCTCTCTCCTGGACTCCTTTCATCATCACTCGATGGCCCATCGGCAGACGATCCATTCTCAGACCGTAATTCGACTACTTCAGCCAACCGTCAACTTCCACCCATCGCTGACGTTAACAGTCCTTTGCTCGGTACCGAATCCAATCTCTTTGGTCTCAATTCCAACTTTCTTTCAACTTCATCTGTTCCTGCCAATGCATATATCCCTCAAAACTCAAAATCACTTTCGATTCAAGATGTAGAAGATCGAGACGGTCTGGGTCATCCCTCTCCTCGCATCCTCTCTTCTACTTCTCCTGGTTCACCTCTAGATCCAGCTCTCGCAAGGAAATCTTCCACTCTCATCTTAATGGATCCTGCGGATCATCAAAGATCACCTCATCATTCGCCTTCGGCTGCCTCTGCATCAAAATCATCCTTCATGACTCATCAAACCCCTGGCCTATCTCAACCCGCTCCAAGTAGTCACGGTCAGAACTTGAGACCTATCCGTCCTCCTCGTGCACCTGGTCTAGATCTTTGTTTACCTACAACGGCTTCTCAATCTGGAACTCAATCACAACCCTCTCATCTAACTCGTAAAGATAGTCAAGCATCTTCACTTGTACCTGAATTGGGTTTGGTTACTAGTAGATTCTCAGCTGATACCACCTTCACTAGGCATTCGGTTGCTTCTACCACGGCTGCGAGTGTTGGACGTTGGAGTCAACCTCCACCTATGCCAAATCTTGCCTCACCCGCTCTATCTCGTCCGAACCATGGTTCAACAGATGGAATGCCTATCGGATCTCGTCTCTCACTTGACTCGAGTCATTATTCATTTCATCAAAACCAACTTAGACCAATGTCCAACGTTTCCGAAGCTACCTCTCACGACAGTCGTCTCAGTAGTATTCTTGATCCGGCTATGATAGTCACCCCAGTCACTTTGGTCCGAACCGCTTCAGGTCGACAAGCAGCAGTCCAACGAGTCGCACTTCGAGGTCAAGAGAAGGCACGTGTGGTTAGACTTAACAGAAGTGCCAGTACAGCTTCACATCGCCAACAACCACCTCTTCCTTCTAACACACCAACACACCAAACCTTCACGTCACCTCCCCTCGAGAGTCCTAAAGAGTCACTCATGACACTGGCCAACTCTCCCACTATCACCAGGCGTCCCTTGCAACCTCAGTCTTCACTCAATTCAGTGGTCAACGATCAAGATCAGAATCCAATCCAATCTCCGCCTCACCCCCAAAGTTCTCCATCTGCATCATCATCTTCGGGTGACCCGTTTGCAGATTCGGCTGCCGTTCAAGACCTTATCTCATCGAAAAGCAGTCTGGAGAAACTGTCGCCGCAGTGGAATACCCTCATGCCAAACTCTGAAATGAACCATTCTACTCTCAGTCATGAGACGCCTAGCATCTACAGTACCCCCAGCACGGTTACCAATGCCGATGATGGTCATGGTAGTAGTCTCTCTGTCCGTTCAGATCATAGCGTGGATCGTACCCACTCCACTCTTGCGGTCGTTGGACAATCACAACTCAACTCGAGCAGTCTCAGTCTCACTCATCGAGCCATCATAGCCAATCAGCCTACAACTGAGATCATTGATGACGGTCTTGTGGAGAATGCGACTGAGAATGTTCAATCAAGAGTGCCTTCTAGTATCATGACCCCAAGAGCGACCAGGCGATTCATGAGCTCACCATCGATCGTCTCTCGTAGTTCGATGGCAACCAGTAGTCTTGGAGAAGAGAGTTTTATGGACGAAGGACCAGCGATTGTGAGTACAGCAAGAATGGTACCGGATGATTTGTCATCTTTAACACATCGAGGGACAGGTACACCGAGGTTATCGGTCTTACAACCTCCATTGGGTAGGATCTCATTGAGTTCATTGATCAATCAAGAAAGAGTGATCGATCGACACTCATTAAGAGAACCTACACGACCGTTTATTGGAGGAAGTTTAGGAGGATCAGCAGGTGAAGGGTCGGATGTGAGAGCTTCGGTCGTTTCTACATCTATTTCGGTTAGGAGTGGGTATGGATCTGTTTTGGAAGGGATCCCGTTTAACATTGGGTTTGGAAATTCGAATGATGATGAGTTTGGTGGGTTAGGTGATTTGACGGGGGTTGTGGAGGAAGGTGATGATGATGATGGGTTGATGAGTGATGGGATGACTGCTTTGCAGTTTGTGGAGAATGTAGAAGAAGCTGTTTGATAGAAGAAAGCTGTTGGGTTTTTTTTTTCCAAGTTTGAATGGTTAGTGAACTTTTTTTTTGGTTGGAGTTTAATTGGATTTTGATTTGATTTGATTACTTATCTTGTTTGTTTGTTTAGGAAAAATACTTTTTGGATTCATTGGAAGGAAAAGAAAACATTTGAGATACACACGTACTTATAGTTATACACATTGACTCATTTTGATGTTACATTCATTCTTTTTCCTCTTACGTTTTTTTCCCCAAAACTCATCAAGTCTTTGTATTGTTTTTTTTTCCTGGTTGTTTTGTGGGGTTTTTTTTGTGAATGTGAAATATTTTATGTTTGTTTGAAACACAGTTGAATGAAGGAAAGTGAAGGAAAGGAAAGAAGAATGTCTACACTTTGAACTTGGAGTATTCTTTTTTTTTTCGTTTGTAGGTTCTTTTTATGGTTTTGGTTTTTTTTTGAATAGGAATCGAATTGAATGAAAAAAAAGAAAAACGGATTTTTATTTATTTATTTATTTATTTATCTATTGATTTACATAGCTTTTATATAGATTTGATAAGGTTTGTTATGTGATGTTAGTGATGGTTGATTTTCTTGTAAATAAGGTTGAAGAGAAGTTTGGTGAAGGGTTGAACTTTTTTTCTGGAAATTGAATGGTTCTTTTTGGTCAATGCCGTGAATTAAGTTTGAAGAGAACTTGCTACTTTTTGGGAAGGTGGAGGGTTCAAGCTTTGGGGATGAGATGGGCTTTTTTGGTGCAAGTACATAGAGATGAGAATGTAAGGATCAGGTGGGTGATTTATGGAAGTTGAATGAAGCTAAAAATTAGGTGAACAACTGATAAGTCTCTCAGGATGATTGGTTTCTTTGAGTATGATTATATGTATTTCATTTGAAACAAAAACTTTTTTTCAAGTTTAGGGTATCCTAAACTTTAAGTGAAGAGGATAGGTTTTCACTTCTTCTCCTTTTTCTTTCTGATCTGGTTTTCCTATTCAGTGGCGGTTTCATTGATACATAGATAAGTACATACTGGATTCTTAGGTGACAAAGTTGATGATGAAGTTTGTGTGGATGTGAACTTTGTTGCAAGATCTATATATATATATGTGACTCAGTGAAGGTGTTTTTGCCCTTATAGGTATTAAGTGTCAAAAGAAAGGCAGTGAAAAATAAGTAGGAAAGAAAACTTGAAGTAAAAACCCCAATGAAAAGAATATCAACAAGTTTTGTAAAAAGATGCCAAATGGAGAAACTCAATGAAGGAGAATTATTGTGGGTTTTGGTTTTGATTGCACACTAGGGGTGAAAAAAAGAGAAAAGGGTCTGGTATCAGTATCAGGTTGAAAGTTGTAGGTTTAGTGTGTTTAGAATCAATCTCTTGATTGGATCATGCAAAGCCAACTGATCGAGTTGGTTGTTTTTGTGTGTATCTTAAGAGGCCCTGTAGATGTGTGATTGATGAAGAAGTGTGAAAAACGCACTGTGCCTGTCTTGTGCATCTTTACTTGCATGGAAGAGCATTGCATCCCATCCAAGGTGAAGTAGGCTCCATATCCCAGCCTGTCAGTTGTTACCTGTGAGAGAGCAAGCCTCCGGCTGCCACCCATGATGTGCATCTTGGACTTCTGTGTGCCCAATGGGTTTACAGCCTGGATGTCATGTCCCAAAGCGGTCCTGAGATTATGACATGAGCGGACTCCAATGAACTCAAAGCTGTCAGGACACCTTCATCAATGCTCAAGAGGTCAATTATGGATTTCCAACTGTTGTGTATTACATTAAATCAGTCCTGCACATTTGCCTTTTGGTTGGCTCCATGTAGCCAACCAAGAAGAACCCAGGCATGAGAAAATGTCAAGTTACCTGACCCGGTGCCTTGTGTTTGTAAGGTCAACGGACCAATCATTGACCTTTTCCCACATCTATCTAGGATGGGTGGCAATGCTCTAACAAAAGACAGCTCAAACTTGATGATCAAAGACTTGTGGAAAACCATGAAATCAAAACTCTCACAGTTCATTGGGCTGTCAGTCAATGATAAGACATCT
Source organism: Melampsora abietis-canadensis (assembly GCA_002157025.1). Taxonomy (NCBI): domain Eukaryota; kingdom Fungi; phylum Basidiomycota; class Pucciniomycetes; order Pucciniales; family Melampsoraceae; genus Melampsora; species Melampsora abietis-canadensis. Next base: position 6,912 of record KZ123377.1, on the reverse strand, counting down.
ACACTACACCACACTACTGTATACTCTGCATGCTGTGTAGCTGTGTAGCTGTGTGCAGTCAACATGAATATCACCTTTAAGGATAGTTCAGCTTGCCAAGTTACACTACACTATGTGCTACTGTAGCTTGGTTTTTGGCCTCTATGCAATGCTGCAGAGCCAAGGCTGGGTTAGCTAGAGAGTCCCGGGATGTTGTGTAGACTAGCTGGAATTCATTCATGCATGAACCAGGAAAGGTGTAGCTGAGCAGACTGTTTTGAGCTATGCTACCATACAATATCAGCTGAAGGTGGATGCGCTCTCTCAGTGTTGCTGTCAGCATCCAAGTAGGGAGATTTGTGAAACCAAAGCGAATGTAACACTAGGTATGTGGCACAGATATCCGAATCCATTGAGGGCTCCTGTATGGTTGCTGTATGTATTGGCTAGGCATTTAACACAGCCCTTGGTGTCTCTTTGCCAGAATGAGAGGGATTGGTAAATTTGGGCAGCCAAGTGGCAAGCATGAAGTTTGGATTGGGGTGTACGTTCAAGGTGATAGAGCTTGAACAGAATATCTTTTTGGGTACAAAATTGGATTTTGGTTTTTTATAAGATAGATACAGCTATCCCATCACATGTTGGACAGATGGAAAAAAAATGTACTGTTCCTCACCAGATTTCAAAGATGGAACAATACAAGCTGCAATATTCCTGATGATACACTCGGTTTTGACTACCCCTATGAACTTCAAGAGTGGAAATAATAGATGGCTATCATTAGCTTCACCAGGAATCAAGCCTCAGGAGAAAGAACCTACAGTGGAACAAGATTCACTTGCTTTAACACTTGCACTGGCCTCTGAAATCATCAACAAGAAACCTACTCCCTCCTCAGTAGAAAGCTCTAGTCAAAGAATTGCATGCCATGCGTTTCTCCAATCAAATCAATCCAAAGATAAGAACAATGTCTCAGTTGTCACTCAAGTTTCAAAGATTTGACTCCCAGGCCTTGGGGACAATGAATGGCTTTTGAATACTGGATCACCCTTACTGAGGCAAAAATCCATTGGTGATAAGATTGACCAATGTTTTTCACATTGGGAGAACTCCTTCTCAGGTAATCCACAGGCAGATCATAGCTTTGTACTTCAAGAGCTGGAAATTGCAAATGCGCTTTATATCTACAGAGACAAACTCAGTGAAATCTTTCTGGGATTCCTATCTGAAGACTAAGTGAATTTGGTAGGCAAGGAAATCAGTGAGATCCTATCCTAGGGGTGGGGGTTTTTGGAGAGTATGCTTCAGGAATGGGGAGAGTCAAATTGGCAGGAAGCTGCATTGATCAAAGGGAATACAAATTGGGGAAAATTTTCTAGTGTCATAACTTGTATGGAGATTTTTGATTATTTTAGGAATCACAAATCTAGTGAAAATTTTTCAATCAAGCTCCTTAAGGGAGTGATTGAAAGATGGATTCTTGAATATCACAACTGATTCCACCACTATTCCAAAGCTTTAGCATTCCTTATTCTTTGCTTGGTGGGGCTAGAAACAATGACACAATTTGTTTGAAAATCTCTACTAGTCCCCAATGATTGGGTTTTTATTTGTGCTCATTGAAATTGAGTATGGTCAACTTGGATACATCACACATAAAGAAGGAAATCCAATTTTTTTGAAAAAAAAACATTCCTCAGAGTCAAAACCTGTACCCCTGTGCCCCCAAATTTCAGCCTTCATTGTGACACCCACTATTGTTGGCCGCACACATAATCCCAATTCCAGGGTCCCCCATTCCTGAGTGTGTAGCAAATTTTGCACCATCATCTTAAGCACAACCCTTGCACCATCATCACATTTCCTTTCCAGCTTGCATACCAAACTTCCTTCTTTGCATCACCAACTTGATTGACTAATATTTTCAGGCCATGCAGCCCTGATTTTGCCATCTTCCATGTTGCCATGCCAACATTCTCAACTCAGTGATTGTTCTCTCATCAGTTGGAACTAAGACCCATTTCTTGAGGACACCAAACCTGGATCATATGAGTATTGTTAGAATACAACTTAAATGCATATCAATATTTCAAACTTGTCAAACTTACAACTCTAATCGATCAATAAACTCAAATTCAATACAATACACAAACTCAAACCTAAACTATTCAAATGTCAAACCTACCTCAATTTCACCAATGGATCACATTTACATAGAAGACTACTCCACATTTGCTACTTTTACCTCATCAGTTCACTGGGGTATAAAGGGGTGTGTAAGTGGCCATCATCTCATTTCTTCCTAAAATCCAAATCCTCAGTCTATTTGATTGTTCTTTACTCTCATCACACTTTGTCTAGATATGCTATTGTTTTTTCTCTCACCTTCATAGGTGTGATCATCTTCATTGTTGTTGGTGTTCAGAGCCATAGGACTCACACCTGTTTACTGGCTATTATCAGGTGTGATCTTCTTCATTGTCTTTGGTTTTCAAAGCTGTTTTGACTTTGTCACTCCCACAATGACATCAAACTTACACCAATGGAAACCATTCTAACCAAATTACTGTCTTGTTCTCTTCAGGTAAGCAAGATGAAGCTTGGGAATACAACTCAACTCATAATCCAGAAATTGCTCATGCACCAAAGACATTGCCAATGTGTTCAAGCACACTCATTGTACTGGCGCACCTACAGTGCTGTGATACATTCAAAATAACTGGCCAATGCTCCAGGGTCCATTGGTTCTTGACACTAACAAAAGGTTTTGTATAAAATGATGTTATCACATCACTTTTGACCTTCATTGCACTCGGTTTATCTGCTTCATTTGTGCCTCACAATTGTTAAATACACAATTCTTTTCTTTTACCCACATCCCTCTTCACATTGATTTGCTTCTGCTATGTACAGCTTACCTAGTGTTCTTCCAGCTACCAAGTCACTCTGTCTCAAATCCAAAACCCTCATCATATCCCATGGATCATGGTCAATGTGTAGAATGAATACTGATGTTGTTGTGAAATAGATTGAGACTGTTGGCAAAGGTTCTGCAGGGGATAGTTGTGATCCAATGTAGACTCATTGCTGCTCCCTTGATTTCATTGCCCAAAATTTCTCTTAATTGTATAATGTGCTTGATTATGAGGCTGTTGCCATGTGTTGCGATGTCACAGACATGATTATGGCCATTGAGAATGAATTAGCTTGCATATTTAGCGTACAAGTTGAAGATAGTGCGCAATTGAGGTACGTTATGTGGAAGCAACACCCCTGATGCTCTTCTCTGCTGCACTATAATGGCAAAATTCCCAAGCGGAGAAATTTGGCGCTATGGTGGAGTGCCGAATTTCTATGCTATAGATTTGAAGGTGTTATGAGGTTTGAGAACAATGCAACTTTTTAAATCTCTCCGCTCCGCTATAAGGAAATCTCATGATCAATAGCTCTCTAAAGTGCAGTCTGGAGCTTTTTGAATTCATTCTGGAGTTCCTTTAAATGGCCTGTTTTTCTTCATTACACATGTACAATAATGACTGGCAGCGGAGGTATTGAATAGTCTGAGCAAAGAAAAAAACAAAAGGCCACACAGCTATTAACAATGAAAGTAGAAAACCAACTCATCATGATGTTCAACCTTCCATTTGAATTATGTCTATGAGGATTGTTCAAGGTGTGTCTTGATGATCACTTTCTTGCTATCATCTTAATCATTCCAATGAATTTCTCTTCTGATATATCAGATTCAGTGACTCAAATGTATACCATTCCATATGTATTGTATGGTGAATGTGCCCTCAACTACTTTACTTCAATCCATAAACTAACTTGAGTCTTGATATTTTTCTGTCCATTGAATGATCCAGAACTTACATGCTTTCATCAAACATAAACCAAGGCTTTGTTTGCGCTTATTTTTTGATCATTTTCTTACATTTAGGTTCACCAGAAATTGAAGTGGATTTGATGAAGCTACTCATTATTTAGGTTGTGGCACTCTTTTGTTTGTTAAAGAAGGTGATTGTAATAACAACTAATTTTTTTGGGAAGCAAATATAAATTGTGTGTTGGATTCTTTGATTGAATTTGTGTTTAAATAAATGATTTATGTTTTCAGATTACATCTTCACAACATTTCAACACCACAGTTTACTAGGTTTTATTGCACTTTACATCAACTCAAGACTAAATTTATTTGTTTCAAGATTATGTGGAATCTCTCTCCTGTTAAAAAGAAGTTTTTTATCCAATTTTCCATTCTGGCAATTATAAAAATTCAATCCACTGATTGGTACCACGACTGTATCAGATAACAGATTTTATTGAAAGTTTGGTAAAGATTCCAAATCCAATAACCTTATCCTAATCAAACACAGAGGAAATACAAGATGAAAAGAAAGAAATAACATGATCTGATAAGACTAAACCAATTGACTCTTGAGTTGATCCAAGGTGATTAAATTTCAATGTCTATTTGTAAATGAAGGAGGTGTCATCAAAGATCAGCAACAGTAGAAGATAGTAAGAACTGATGGAATCCAAGTGGAAAGGCAAGGAACTCTGAAGGATGAGCAGTGGGGGATAATCACAACTCACCATGGATTGCATGACATTTTATACACCAAGCCAAGCCAATGGATCCAATTGCCTGGGAGACAGCAGTAGATGCTACTCAGAGGCACTGAGTTGGTGTGATGAGTTGAAGTGGTTCCTTCAGATAGTTGAAATCAATATTTTGTTATGCATTGCTTCAAGTTGTAGAGATGGTCAGAGGGTGGGTGAGACTTGTATGTATGTGTATGATCAATCAGTTAAAAGGTGTATAGGTGTGAGGAGGTGCTACAAGCTGCTCTGTGGTGCCCTGTGTCTATGTGCTCTAAGGCAACACCACAACCGCTACGCACCACACAGGTTTAGGGCCTGTTTTAGGTGCAGAGCAGAGGGCTCCGCTATAACTTGCCGCGCTCCAAATTGCTCAATTTCTTTTTTTATCACCTGGATGTGCGTAGTGTAGCAACATTTTGCAGTTCACAACACTATATAGTGGCACACATTGTTACAAAAGACTTGAAAAGTCTTAAAAAAACTGAATATAAGCCACCCAAG
>KZ123372.1:0-10787 GCA_002157025.1 Melampsora abietis-canadensis | reverse complement strand
AATCTAACTATTCTGAATCTACAATCTAACTATCATTTTGAATTTACCTTTTGCTTTTGATCTATAGTTGTGATACCAATACCTCAACATTCTCGATGGTCGATGATATCTTCACTCTTGCTCGGGACCGTGGGGCGGCGGCTGCTGTGCTTTACTCTCTAACTGCAAGATCTTGCAGTGTGAATCAGGAGTATCTGTCGAATTTCGAAAAACCATTGGATGTCTTTAGTTCTGCAAACTTACAGGGCGCTCGTTTGATTGAATCTCAATTCAGGTTAGTAAAACTCTTCATCTTCAATCACTCTTACTAATTTAAAACTCTTCATCTTCAATCACTCTAACTGATTCATTTCTCTTCTCTTTGATTAGTAATGTGGTCGGATCTGGTTATTGGTATCAATCCGATCTACTCAATGCCTCTGCTCCTACTATCCTTAATGAAATCAATCAAACCGGTTATGCAACTGCAATGGCACCTGCTTCCACTTTATCTGTTGCTGCACCTGAATCTACACCTGAAGCAGCCCCAAGTCTATTTGGAGAATCACTTAATAACACTCGCTTTCGTCGTTCACTTCCTCACAATGCATTCGAATTGGCGGTCACTAATTCAAACTCGGTTGGTGCATCGAAATCGAATCCCCCCAAACCTAACAATTCCACTCCTGTCTATCTCATCGCTACTCTTGCCAATGGAAACGCGATGTCTAATTCTCAACAACAGAGTAACATCAATGCTAATAATAATAACAACAATAATAATAACAGCGGTTCTAATGCTAATACTGGACTTGCCATGATCATCTTATATGCCATCACTGGATGTGTGACTCTAATGTAAGCTGTTTCCTTGATCCAATCTATTCATTTGATACTTTTATATCTACACTCATGCTAATCAGAAACTAAGTGCACGGGTCCTTTTGTTTCTTATCCCGGCCACCCTTCTTCTCATGTCTCCTAATACGTTCGTGGGCAGGTTTCTGATCGTTATCATCTCGGGTGCGATTCGGGCAATGCGTCATCCTGAGCGGTACGGTCCACGTGCTGGAGGTCATCCCTCTGATTCTGATGAGACGGACGGCGAAGATCCTAATGTGGGTCATCAGACCCGTGTTGCTGGATTAACCAGAGCGATCTTGGACACTTTCCCAGTGGTGAAGTTTGGTCGTTCAATCTTACCTATCGGATCCGAAAGAGTTACCGAAAAGAAAGATTCAGTGATTAGACCAGTCGATGAAGAATCGTTTATGATGCAAGATTGTGGTCAAACATGTGTTAATTCGCCAGATCAAAGTCTGAATAAACATCCCGACAAGAATGAAACTACGAGGAGTGAGACGGTTGATGAGACGGGTGTATTGGAATCTCTGGCTTTATCAAACTTATTGTCTACTCAGCTTGAAGATCAAGTCAAAGGTAATCATTCCGATACAACCATCATATCGCCTTCGAATGATGATAGTCAATCTCCGAAAATCGTACCAGTTAATACCATCCTTACGTCACCGAAAAGTAACGAGAGTTCATCATTGTTACCAGATAAAGAAGAGTCTTCTGGAAATGACGCAGACGTTCACGCCGGGGCCGCTCATCCAATTGATGGTACAACAGATTCATCTTCCTCTAAGCCTCAGAAGGAAGCTGAAACAGTTGAGGAGGTGTCGGAAATGGTGGGAGATGTGAACAACTCTGTCACATGTCCTATTTGTGTCTGTGACTTTGATGAAGATGACGATATTCGAGTCTTGCCTTGTGATGCAAGACACAGGTTTCATCAAGAATGTGTTGATCCTTGGCTGTACGTGATTTGAACTTGTTGAAAAACTCTCGACACACGATCTTTTCTGAATCTAATAATCATTCTTCTTTTTACAGTTTGAATGTTTCACGATTTTGTCCGTTATGTCGATGGGATTTATCAACACGAAAAGATGGGACAAAGATTGCAGGAGAAGAATCGAGTGAAGGTAGCACAAACCCATCTGGTGTTAACTTGAATCCGACTGGAAGTTCAGAACCTCGAAGTCTTTCGAATGTTGAAGAACGGACTTCGAGTTCTTCTACGGCTGATCGACCTACTGAAGCTCAAATTGTGGCCAACTTACGTGCTATGTTACAGAACTCTCGTCATCAACATCAAAGTAGTTCGAGTGTTGGGGCGAATGGGCTGAGTGGGAATGGACAGGAAGAAAGGGAGAACAAGAGTCGGTTTAAGAAGTATATCGGGCTGGTGAGAGGAACGACCAGATTGAGAAGACGTCAAGATCCTTGAAAGTATTTATCTCGACAATATATATGGTTTGTGAGTTACAGATCTATTCGAGATTATTGGACTTCATCACGAAAAAAAAAATACGCGAGACATCCATCTTTTATCCCATTCATTTATTACACTCGTGACTCTGTGTGTGTGTGTGTGTAAAATCATTACCTTGATCCTTTTAAATTTCTCAAGATTTAATGTTTTAAAAAAATCTATCGTAGTGCATTCTTTCCAAAACTTCTTTTTCCCCGTACATTTATATGAAGATATATATATATATATGAAGTCCTACTTTTTGGGGGGTTGAGTATCATACAAAAACATACCATGTACACTGTTTTATCTTTTCTTTTCTATTCATTGTTTATGGTGAATGAGAATGTAAATAAGATTGATCTGTTTGTATGATTTTTCTTTATTCTTTACTTCTTTTTTTGGTGATTGTGATTTGATGATTATTTAGATAAAGGACAATTTAATTAATTGATATATACAAAGTTGTAGGAAAAAAAACTAAAGGGAGATTTTAAAGAAGGGGGATATATATTATAGTTGTGTATATGGAAAAAAAATATTATGAATGAATATTACGTATTTCGAGAATGTTGGAGTCGGAAAACAAAAGATGGTTGGATTCATGGTTTATAATATGTGTGTATACATCAAAGTTTGGATGATTGAGTTTCTTGCTTCCTTTTGGTTTCGCTTTGTCAATACACGGATTGGTATTCATAGTACAATGTAATCTCATTGTAAGTATCTTTGAGCTACTTTTCCAGAAATGACTGACTCAAACCGTTTAAGTTTGATTGCAATAAGCAAGTTCTGCTTCAAGATGATCTCGACTTTTGTCTGTGATCAATCCTCAAGACACACATTCTATACATGTAGTACAATGCGAAATGCAGCTTCGAACAAACTTTTAAATCTTACAAGTCATCTTCATCAACAAAACTCAATCATCCCATCTACACTCGACATCATCATTTCTAAATACATACTTGAGCAAAAACTCTCAGTGACACTGACTTTCACACGTTTAATGACCAAGATATGTAAGACATTCTTAAAATTTCAATGCATAGATTCCAAACGTCAACCGATCAATTCCTTTTGCCATCTTTCCACATACATCCTTTGAATCCAACCATCTTTAGGAAACCGTTTTTCCCATTGATTATGTAAATGGATACTAAACACACCTTTTAACCTCTCTTCGACTTGCTCCCAACGTTTCTTACTCCATTTCCATCTTGACTCTTCTTGTAGTGTAGCAAATGGATCAGGTAATCGATCTCTCAGTGTACAACTTCTTCCATCGGTCAAACAGAATGGTAAGACTTTGAATGGGGTGACAGATGATGAAATCAAAGATCGGTAAACTTTGTAGTATAGATGTTGGCCCCAATCTGTTGAGGCTGGTCGGGGTGGGGTTCCTGATGCCATCTGAGACATCATTTCACATAAGTATGGTGATTGTGGTTGGAAATGCATTATATGTCCATTAAGAGGTTCGTAAGGTTTGTCTACACACTCCAAAGACATACATCAGTTTTTTTGATGTGTGTGTTTTGGACAAAAAGCGTGGGGATAGGGAGGGCTTTGTGACTCACCATAACAATCCCACATGACTACCCATTCATGTTCTCCTAAGATATTTAAATCTTTCAAAACCAAGTTATCCATGTCTACCCAAAACCCTCCAAACTTCCATAAAACTAAAACCCTGATCAGATCACCATCAAGCCATGCACGTTTATCAAAGATAGAGTTTAAGATCGGATGAGATTCCATAGGAGTTTGTGAGGTTAATTGCGTTAAATCGATGAGTTTTAAACTTAATTTAGTGGAATGTCTTAGTAAGATTGGAGCGAGTAAGGGATCGTTCTGGAGTGATCGGGTCGAAGGATTTGTCCAGAGGATTAGCTGGGATTTCGGTTTGGTTGGATCGGATGGAAGGGGAGTGAAGTCTTGGGTTGAGAGTAAGGATTGGAGGGTGATGATTTGTCGGTCGGTGATTGGTGAAAGATCCGAACGCCAGTATAGATGATAGTATTTCGGATCGCTTCCTTGGATCATTGATTGGATGGGTTTCGGTGGTAAGCTCTTGGCAAATCTGTAGCAATCATCATGATGAGGTAAATCGAAACCGGGTGAGATCGTCAGGACTTTTGGAGTTAATCCTAGGTTTCCTAAAGTTAAATTATATTTCGGTGAGGATGGGAAGCTTTCTTGGATTGGTTCGTAGGTTTTGTTTAGATAGGTTTGTGAGAAACATTGGGTTGAGAGTGGGATTGGATCTGGTGGTAATAATTCGGAGATCCAACCTTTTTTATAAAATGCGATTTCGATATGAGTTTCAATCATTGATTTGAACAGAAAGATTGATATGATCAAGATGATTAAGACGTATTTTAATCGATAGATGATTGATAAGATCTTGCTGATTGTGATTCCATTTTTAAGATCTGTTGTTGTTGATGATGATGATGATCGATGATGAGTATCGTCGATTGAAAGGCGAGAATAAGGATTTGAATGAGAAATAGGCATCAATGGCCGTCTACGATGAACCTTTGCCAGATTTGATTTGATTTTGTAAGTAAGTAAAAGAAGATCGAATGTTCGATGAGTTGATCGAAAGAATCAAGGATACAAATTGACTTTGGATTAGATAAATACACAATCCACTTTTGTACAAAGACAGTTTCATAAACTACATTTTAATTTCATCTTCAAGTTATATATATTAATCATACTTCATCAATCCTTTTACAAACTCCATTTCTCACTCTCATCAAACCTCATAGAGGACTTATCTATCATCACTTCTTAATCATTTGATTTCATCTCCAATCGTCTTAGTACACGCAATCAAATGTCATCAAGTATTGTATAAAACAAAGAATTTGCCACTTACAAAAGAGAAACAAATATATAATTTACTCCTACACACTTTATTATAAGAAAAAGAATCAGAATAAGATATATTCTTGAATTTGTAACGAGAGAGAAGAAAATAACTCAAATCAATTCATGAGTAATGCTATCAAGCAAGTCTTAACTCTTCATTTTAATTCCTCTCTCTTCTTCTTTCTCTCATAATTCAATCAATGGTCCTACTTCTTCTTGTCTATTCGCTTGCATCTCTCCATGCATCTCCCATTCACGTGTCCATCTAGGTTCAGTATTAGGAACACTAGGAAAACTAGGTGTAGTAACAGGTATTGATGCATGAACCTCTTCTACCGAATACCTTGATGGTTCAGGTCGAAAATCAGGAGTAGGATTCCATGGATTCTGTGAATCTCTTGGCTGTTCAACTGATCCTGGTAACATTCCTGAGGGGTCTTGAGGCGTCATCGAGGGTGAGGTTGAAATCGGTTGATTTCCTGGCTCAGATAAGTATGTTGAGCCCGGTACCACACTCCTCAGTTCTTGATGTTGAGGATCGTAATGGGTTGAAGTAGGCTGATTGATCCAAGATGATTCGTTTGGGACAGGATAAGATGATGTGGATGATTCAGGGTTCAGCTTGGCAGGCTCCGAGTTGGTGGCGAAACTTTGAGGGTTATGAGCGAATTGCGTGGTAGAAGGATTATATGACGTATGCTCCATTGATGCGAGAGACACATTAGGTAGGGGAGAAGGTCGCATGTCAAGGGGCGAGGTTGAAGCGGGACCATTGGAGTAAGCTTGATGACTGACTGGAGAAGTCAAGTCATTTCGAAGCGTGGTTTGTGGATGATAAGGATTGATGAAGTTATATGTACCATCACCTTCAGAGGAAGGCACATTTGGATGTAGCTGTCGAGCCTCTGGTGCGTGAGGTTGATAACCAACATTCGAGTACGAGTGATGAGGGCCGTTGGACACTTCATGAGCCGCCAAGGTGGGATTATTTGAAGAAGGTTGCATAGACTGAGCGAAGTTGGGCTGAAACGTAAAGCCAAAAGGCCTGCTTAGCATGAAACTTTCGGTTAAAGTGACTCAACGAGCTTATCACTGACTTGTGGTTGATAAGGCGCCATCTGGGATGGGTTGTAGGAAGGCTGGGGTGCATAAGCTTATTTTTTGAAATTACAAGGTATCATCAATACTGGTGTTGAACCGACACATTCATACAAAGCAGGCGAGACGCTCACCTGATCGGGAATGATCTACCGTACCAGCACTCATCGAAGATTGTGTGCGATACATGATTTGCTCGCTTAGTAGTCTATCATACGTCCTGACTGCTCCGGACAACTTATCGTTCATCTCTCTTAATAATTCTGGTAAGACATAAATCAAGTCAGCAAATAATGAAACAGTCAGCGGTTTGCACATGTAAATCCATTGATCGAAAGACGCACGCATCTTGCGGTCCGCGTTCTCTATACCGCGCATCATGAGTGGTCGGATGGCTTCAGCCTGGGCATGTGATTGCCTTAGGTTTGGATTAGAAGGATTGAGTGAGCCGGTTTGAAGAGCAGAGTCGACGTCGGCAGAAAAATTGTACAGCATGTTTGTTTGCTCTGATGTGAGCTCATAAGAGGGTAGCGGCTAAATTTTGTCAAATTATCAGCTTGTGCAATGTCGACTCAGACATCAAGGCTTGTTGGAACGCGCAACACACCGGCTTGGGAGGTAACCGACGACTGCCTTCGTTCGGAGATACGGGTAAAGGCGCACTGGGTTGATAGGCAGACGAATTCTCGACGTCCCTCAGACTGGCTGCAATTGCCGCAGCCAGGGCTGGATCATCCTCTGCTTCTGTTGTCGATATTTCCGGAGGCTTAGAAGGGCCTTGGACAAAGGCGGGTGCTGGGTTATGCTCGGGCAAAGATCGGGAGATGAAAGGAGCACGTTGAGATGGGTTCAATTCTTGAAGTGATAAGGCGATAGCACGTTCTAGATCGTCATCTTCGCGATTCGAAGGCTGAAGGAGTGAAGCAGACTGATTGGGTGTAGAGTGAGTATAGCGATGTGTTGAACGACCAGGAGCACCAGCATGAAAAGTAGCACTGCGATGATGAGAGCCAGCTGGCATAGAAAGCTTTGAGGGTGAAGACTGATTTTCGCCCGAGAAGCTATTTCTTCGTCCAACTACCGATCCAGCTTTCGATGCAAATGCAGTTCCAGTGCTGAGAGTGCGCTCACATCCATCACAAATTCGTACAGGTTCGGTGACACCAAAATGAGCAAGGGCTCGTCTCTTGCTACTACACTGAGCATCAAACACTCCGCCACAATTCCGACAATGATGTTTTCGATTGGTGAAGCTGAAGGGTGTACGACAACGTTCACAGACATCGCTATCACGCCACTCGGGGGCTGACATGGAGTCGACCATGGCTGCTGTAGCTGAAGGATCTCGAGGAGGGAATTCTATTCCTAGCGAACTTAAACGTTTGTAGTTGTGAACAAGCTCGGAATGTGAAAGGAAGGAAACTGCTTCGAATGCTAAAGCCCAATTCTGAAATTCTTTTTTAAGTTTCTCTCGTACCTCACGATTTGAAGAAGGATTTGTTAAGATCTGAGCACATTCTTCACTAAATTCACGAGCACCAATCTCCTTGAGAAACGCATCACCACCATTCTTGATACAGATATCGATGACCGTAGTAGCCAAAAGTTGAACGTTGGGATTGGAATGAGTGAGTCTTTTCCTTAGTGATTTAACGGCATGAGAAGCGGGTACGGCAGATGAACGGATGAGATCGGAGAGAGCCAAAGAATCTGTGATAGGTGGGGGAGCGGACGAAGGAAGATTTGATGATGTACAATTTTCTGAAAGGAGTTTTGAAGATCATCATTAAACCGTCAGTGAGAACTTAGTGTGGTATCATTCAAGAGATAAGTATATCAAAGTAGAATGACTTACCTAAAACACGATCAAATTCAGTCACAGGAGCACTTGATGATCCCCACCACCATGAACCTGACATGTTGAGAAGATATCCAAGTTAAAACTTGCAAGGTTCCAAGTTGATAGAATAAGGATGATGAAGGTGATGGATGTTGTTGATTGATTGTTATGAGGATGTTGTTGAATGTTGATTGGTGGATGACGAGTTTGTCATGTGAGAGAGTCATATCAATAATCAGATATCGAAGCTTGAATGCTGTGTTGTATGTACATACAATGTGTAGCATGTTGTAATTGTATCAACATGTATTAAACTGTATTGAGCCCGAAACCTAACCACATTACACTACACTACACTACATACATAAACTGATGTTTTATTAGTCAGTTTAATCAGAAAGTGGTGAGTCTGACTGGCTGACCTGTTCACCATCAACACCACTTCCTTCATGGATACTTCATCACTTCCTTCAGATCTTCAGAGCTTAATCATTAGCATTCTTGCTTCTTTAGATCATATCGAATCCCATCTGATACCTTCTATTGTTTCGTCAACTACTTCAGAAGATTTTGAAACCCAGGCTTCGTTTGGCCGTGATGAGTTTACATACCTCGATCGCAAATTAGATGTCAGTCAAATCTCTCGATACTGTTTGAATTTCTTTACTGATCAAATGCACTCTGCTTCCTAAAAGGACGCCGAAGTTTTGGGTGATGAATGTGAAGATGACAATCAATGCGCTCAAGCTCTTGACAAGATTCGAGAATTGAGAGAGCGTAGTGCGCGGTGGGTGATCAGAACCAAGTGACGATGATCAGTGAGATTATCAATGATCTTACGAAAATGAACTTGATCCATTTTCATAACACGAGGTCTTCAGTCTCAGGATCAAACTTCGAACCACCTCCCTCGAAACCAAGAGGAGAATCGCATCTAACTCATTGATCAATTCACGTTCCGAACTCTTGAAGCAATCTTCAGTCAACAAACCAGACCGTTCAAGGTCATCTAATCCGGATGAAGCTCTCATGTCAGCATCTACTGATGTGGCTGAATCATTGAAGAGCACTTTGAATTTGATGAAACAGGAACTGGATCGATCAGTATTATCAACCCAAATGCTTGGTAAGTAGAAAAAGAAGTAGAACTCTCCTACTGTTTACTGAAATTTGATATGATCTTTCTTGAAGAGCAACAGACCAAGACCTTGAACCTCACCTCCAACCAATACATCACCTTTTCCGACTTACTTACCACCTCTCGACAGCTTATCACTTCTATTCAAAGGGCCGATGTTCTCGATAGACTCATCTTGGGTGCTGCTTTAGTCTTCTTTATGCTCGTCTGCCTCTATATCCTCAAGAAACGTATTTTGGACCGTGGCCTATCGCTCATCAGTACTGTCTCACGCATCAAGCCAGTTCTAACCAAGTCTACCCCTGACCATATCTCATCTACCAACGAAGCTAGCAATGGAGTTGCCGATGCGGTCTACGATGTCATCGCTGGAGCTACCGTGACCTCCACGGCTCTTCTTTCCATGATGACGTCTACACCTCCTTCACCTGACATTCCAAAGAGTGAGCCTCGCAAAGCGGATATGATTGTGGAGCCCGTGAATGAGATTGATGCTCGAGACTCGGCAAGCCTAGAGGAGCTTGATTCCAAACCGATCATCCCCGATGAGCATCTTGCGCCTCCCTCAAAAGCAGATCAGCAGCCAGTCGCACATCCGGAACCGAGTTCGGATTCCGCCATGTGTTCTGCCGATGGATCTGACCCACAGGCGGCTTCTTCGTGCTCTGCTGCCTTCCAGGAAGAAGAGGTAGCACCAACGGATTCTGATGACAGCAGCTTGAATGGAGGCTCCATCGACTTCGAGGAAGAAGAGATAGCCTCGACGGACACTGGCCATAGCAATTTGGACGGAGTCTCTGTCGACTTCCAAGAAGAAGAGATAGTCTCAACATGTTCCAGCGATAACAATCCTGGCTCTGCTATTTGTGCTATGCAGCCTGACGCAAAAGAAACCCCGGCCCACTTGTCTGACTCTGACTCAGAAGAAGCAGCCTCGACATGTTCCTTTGACTCGAACGTAGATGCAGACTCCACATGTTCAGCCAAACTTATCCCACCTTTTGAAGACTTCGAATCATCTTCAAAGCCAATCGACGCTTTAGTCCCTCCACTGACAGACGAGGAAGAAGACCCTCTGGGTGATCATGATGAATTATAGTTGGGCAGAGTTGTCTACAACAAAGTCATATATACATGTTATCCTATTCAATCCCTTGTTGATCCTGTCCCCGTTTTTAGTTGCATCGATGTGAAGTAAGCTAAATCGCCTCGTTATGGCTATGCAATACTGTGAGCTGTATTTGTTAACTTTCATATGTTTTTAACAACACGGTGTAGTCCTTGGCATTCTCAACTTTTGGGATGAATGGGCTCATAAGTTGTAGTTACCGAGTTTACAAACCATATACCCCCACCTGACATTTCTGGAGTAATATCAGGATAAGTTGATATCAGCGACTTGCTCTTCCAGGCTCTCGTGAATCACAACTTGGCACACCACAACAGCGAAATAGGGCTAAGTGGAGATCAAAGTTATTTTTTTCAGATGCCTGGCGCCGGCTATTTCGGGGTGACCAAATCTCACCTTCAAC
>KZ123369.1:0-10809 GCA_002157025.1 Melampsora abietis-canadensis | reverse complement strand
TAAAGAATGAAAACACAATCATTAGTTGATCAAAGACTAAAGGTTCTAATGGAGTATGATCAAATCAACGTACCATCGATTCCAGTGATCGATGATGAAGGCTTTCCAAGTCCAGCCGCAATAAATCGTTTACCAGCATCTTCAATACGAGCACGCCCAGAAGTGGGAGGAGTGGCATTACCCAACTCGCCCTCAGAGGAAGGAGGTCGGTTGGAGGTCGGTCCACCCACAGTATGAGCAGTAGTGACATGATCAATCAACTCTTGAACTTGAGCTTGGACGATCGGATTGGCGGGTGGTGGGCCACGACCAGAGGTACCCGAGATCGAAGCTCGATTACGAGCTGCAAGAGCACCCATACTAGGACGACGACCTAATCCACCATTACCACCATTGACAGATGCCATAGAAGAAGCACGAGAATGTAATGATTGAGATGCATTGGACCTTGATCGAGGTCGATTTTGGACCGAAGTGAGGATATGAACCACATCTGGACCATTATAAGCTCTTAATTTGGCTGCTTTTTGACCGGTGAGTTGTGGGTTTGTCAATGCAGGTGGAGGATTGGAGAGAACGCTCAAGAAAGCTCGCTTGGCTAAAGGGAATTCAGACATTAGTTAGTGAGGAAACACCAAATCGGAGAAAGCGGGGGTTAGATGGAGAAAGAAGGATATACAGAAGGATTAGGAAGAGCTTACCTACACCAGGATCGGAAAAGACGATGAGACAAGACGTATCATCGACCCATTTGATCTTGAAACCACCTCGATCATCTTCCCATTCAGCAAAGACGAGTTGAATATCACGAGTCTTGAGGTCTTTACTGAACTCAGTAAGTTGTAAGATCCGAGTGACAGCGTTTGGATTATGAACCGAAGGGGCACCGGGATTGAAGGTACCTGGTTGATGGTTCAAGATAAAGTTGGAAGAAGGAGAAGTAGCAGCAGTAGAGGAGGGAGGCGGAAAAGAAGAATGAGTTGAGACGTTTGAAGGTGACATCGAACTAGTTTCACAACCATTACCGATCAGATTGTTAGTTGGACTGATTTGAGAATGAATAGATTGAGTTTGATGTTGATTGTGATTGTGAGATTGATTGGAGTGAGAAGTCATGATTGGATTGGTGTAAGGAACAGGAGCTGGCATTGGAATTGGAGTTGACATGATGATGACGATGATGATGTGTTTTGAAATTTGAATGAACTACAGTTCGTGGTACTTTTCTAACCTAAAGTTGATGAAGAAGCTGATCGGATCGATTGGTTTGAGGTGAGTTGTACTGGTGTGTGAGTACTATGATCAGTAAGAAGTAGTAGTAGTAGTAGTAAGTAGTAGTAGTAGTAGTAGTAGTGGTGGTGATTTGTCAAGTGTTGAGGACGAGGTTTTGAAACAAAGTGTAAAAGTAAAGTCAGAAGAAGTTGAAGTTGAAGTTATGTAATGGGAAGAAGGGAAGAAGGAATGAACCTGAACAACTGATAAAGCTTTTATGTATGTAATTTTAGAAAACACATAATCAATTTCAATTCCAAATCAATTCCAAATCAATTCAATTCAAGTAAAGTATGTATGTAAGTAACGCACGTGGAGCTATTTCAGTCAGTCAGTCAGTATCATGCATCTCACTCATCCTTTCCACCTTCAATCCTCAAATGTCTTTGGCAACGGTCTCTACCCTTCTCTACCGGATGAAAAATTAAAATTACATATCAATTTGCATCACCTACCTCGGTATGCATCATACTCAAAGCCTCTTCGACACTTCTCGGTCTCCAAATCCAAATCATACATCCCAGGAATCAGACATTCACTCAAACTCTTCAGTTTCTATATCAATCATGTTGAAAAAAAAATCAAGGATCGTTCAAGTCTACAAAACTCAACTGGCTTGAGCATCTCTCTTGATTCAATCAATGGCCTCATCCTTGGCATAACACAAACCTCCATGAAGAAGTTGGCCATCTTATTCTTTTCATGTAAAGTACAAAAACAAAGATGTATGAACATTGAAACCCACCGGCCCTGGCGATGTGCTTCACTGATCATTCTACATATGTATGAGCCAGATGAAGAGACCTCAACTCTCCCAAAAATAATAGTGCAGATATGTATGTACATATACACGTCCAAATAGTTTGATTCGCACTTCATGGCAGGAAAACAATTCTTTCTTGTATGTCGCTGTGTCATTTCACCCAAACCCAACCAAAACAAAACAAAAACACCAATAGGATCTGATTGAAAATGCTGTGGAGGGGAGTGAAGGAAGGAGTGAGCAAAACCTTTTTGAGGATTTTGTACATTCAGTTCAGCTTAATGATAACCGGTCTGAGTCTCGACGCGTTTTCAATTGACGGAAGATTTCGGGATCAACACCCTGGGGTCTGTGCCTTTTGATTCCGAAGAGATCGGTACTGTACCGTCTCCACCCTCATATTTCGGAGCCCGGGAGTGCCAAATCCACGGATTCCGGCCGATTGGTATGTTGTATAACAAGATAATTTTGGAGAACAGCACAACATCATTATTCAAGATCGTGGTAAAGGAATAGTTGAGTTTTGATTTAGTTTCCCTATGAAGAGTAATAACTGTGAATCTGAATAATGTTTGATGTTTAGTTTAGATTTTGAAAAAAAAAGATGAACTGGATGATGATGATACGATCAAGCCAATTAGGATTAAGAGTAAGCTTAAACATGTGAAAGAGAGAAATCATTATATTTAGAAGTGTACTGATGACGAATTTATGATATGATACTGTAGTCAATGGGAAGGGAGTACGTGAGGGTGGGAAGTTCGGTTGGATCTCGTCGATCTGAGAGATGGATCTCAAGTAGTAGGGTGTGCGAAAGAGAGGTGTGTATATTTTGATTTTCTTAAATTTAGAAGGATGAAGAAGGAAAGTCGTTAGAGTAGGATGAGGTGAGTTGAGTTGAGTTGAGATGTACACCAAATTAAAAAGTTAAAAGTCAAAGATTGATTGGTTTGGTGATTAACACTTTGATTTGCTCATGACAATGTTAACGGAGATTAGGAAGTAATTAACTAAACTCAACCTCTTCGAATCATGTCTTCATCACTTTCGATTCCTCAGTCTTATCGATCTGAATTCGATACCTTTGGTGAATTGAAAGTACCGTCAGATAAATACTATGGAGCTCAAACTCAACGGTAAACCCTTAATTCTCATCATCAAAGGTTTTTGAAGGGTTTGAAGCTCACTTTTACTCGGTTTAGTTCGGTACAGAATTTCGATATCGGGGGTGAACAGGCTCGTATGCCACAAGCTTTGATCGAAGCATTTGGGTATATCAAAAAATCAGCTGCGATCGTAAATGCTTCTCATGGTTTGGATCCCAAGGTTGGAAAAGCGATTTGTCAAGCAGCAGATGAGGTTCGTTTCCTTTTTTCCACCAATCATTTTATGTGAAAAAATTATAAACTGATGGTGGTTATGCAGGTCATCAGTGGCAAGTTGAAAGATCACTTCCCTTTGGTGGTCTTTCAAACTGGTTCTGGTACTCAGACTAACATGAATGTGAACGAGGTGGGTGGTTTGAACCTTTGAGGATCAAATATCAATGGACTGAAGTTCTCGATCATGGTCAACAGGTCATCTCGAACCGAGCTATCGAGATCTTGGGCGGTGAACTTGGAAGCAAGAAACCTGTTCATCCTAATGACCATGTTAACATGTCACAATCTTCTAATGACACGTTTGTCACTACCCATCTCGTTTCTTGGTCGTCGTATAGTTGTCATTCTCTGATCCCTTCAAATTACTTTCCAGGTTCCCTACTGCTATGCATGTAGCTGCTGTTCTTCAGATCAAACGGCATTTGATCCCTTCATTGGAATCCTTGATTTCAGCTATCGCAGCTAAACGTGAAGCCTTTAAGGATATCATCAAGATCGGTCGAACTCATTTACAAGATGCTACTCCTCTTACTCTTGGTCAAGAGTTTTCGGGATACGAACAACAACTTATTCATAACCTTGAGCGGATTCGGGCTGTGCTTCCTCGACTCTCTATGTTGGCTCAAGGTGGTACTGCAGTTGGAACGGTGAGCTTTTGGTTTTCAGTCTGCTTTCGCATAAACAACATCCAATGGCTTAAACTTCACTCACCTTATCCAGGGATTAAACACTCCACTCGGCTTTGATCGAGCCATTGCTGCAGAAATTGCCAAACAAACTGGACTAGACTTCGTGACAGCAACCAATAAGTTTGAAGCCTTGGCATGTAATGATACAGTAGTAGAAGCATCAGGAGCTATGAATGTTTTAGCAGTCAGTTTGATGAAGATCGCCAATGATGTTCGATTCCTTGGATCTGGACCTCGATGTGGATTAGGTGAATTATCTTTACCTGAGAACGAACCTGGAAGCTCAATCATGCCTGGAAAAGTTAACCCTACTCAATGTGAAGCTGTGAGTGGCTAAAGTTTTTAGAAGCTGGATATTGTTGCTTGGACCATTTGCTGATTGATGAGTGGAGCTATCAGTTGACAATGGTTGCTGCACAAGTCATGGGTAATCACTCAACGATCTCTATCGCTGGTTCGAATGGACATTTTGAGGTCAGTGATCTTCTGTTCCACTTTTAAACATGTTTTAGTAAGAATAAGCATCACTGACAGTGAGATTCTGTCACACACGCCAACAAAAACGAAATTAAACGGTCTATGGACAATAGTTGAACGTCTTCAAACCTGTCTTGATCTCCAATCTGCTGCAATCCATCAGACTTTTAGCAGATGGAATGAAGTCATTTGAAACAAATTGTGTAGTTGGAATCGAACCCAACAAAGAACGTATCAACCAATTACTCAATGAATCATTAATGTTGGCTACGATTCTTAACAGTCGATTAGGATACGATAGTAGGTGTTTTTTCATTGAATTGTCTTACACACTTATTGACATCTTCGTGGGTCGTTATAAATTTTTAGATGTTGCGAAATGTGCAAAGAAAGCACATAAAGAAGGCACTACATTGAAATCTGCTACTGTTTCTCTTAAACTTTTGAGCGAGAAAGAGTTTGATGAGATCGTCCGTCCTGAATTGATGCTTGGTCCTGAAAGTCAAGCTAAATAAAACTTGGTAAAATCAGTTTGGGGTTGGTAGAAGTGGCGTAACCAACCCACCTTTGATTATGTGTACCATAGCTCATATTACTGCATCAAAGTTGGTTGAGCGGTTTGTTTTTCTTTTCAAAGGCACGAATGCGATCCCCTATCATACACTTGCAACATACTAGATGTTATTCTTAAATCGAATAGCATGTGATGAAGTAAGAAAAGAGCCCCGCAACACCATTATGGAGGCACAGGCTTTGAGATTGAAAATATCTTCTCAACTCATAGCCAGCGCTCTGGAGTCGCTCAGGACCGATCTTTTTGATTTCACGACCTTCAATAAAGTCACTTTGGATTGGGATCTGATTGTAATATCAGTCTTATGACAGCATGATAAGACCAACTTCACGTCTTTTGTTGTAAGACAAGGGTAAGAGAAGTCATTTGAGGTCCTCGTGATGCAAAGGAGTCGCTTGCGAAGAGATCACACATCTTTTGCAAATCAAAACATTGTATTGCACAATGATATTATTCCAAACAACCAGAGCCTATCAAGAGTCTGCAACCCAACACATGCAATAGAGAAAGGCAAAAGTACAAGAGCGAGTTTTACAACATTTCGACATGATTGATCCAGTTTTGAGAACAATCTGATCCAGTCAGATCCAAATGCGATAAAGTATTAGCAGATACACTAGAGATTCATTAACAGCGTCTGGGCCATTCTAGGTTGAGTTGTTTCTAGGACAAAATATGAAAGTGTCTGTGAGGGTGAACATTGAGGCGAAGGGAAGACGAAGGATGTCATATGTGTCATCAGATCTCAGCATTGACTCCGATGCGTAATACTTTAGAATCGTCGATGATGTAATTTGAAGTCTCGGGAAAGTTTTGAGATCTGCTCACGGAAGGAAGGAAACGCATAATTATCAGCGCGGGTCGATAGTATGATGGGTGAGAGGCATATCAAAGTCTGAAAACAAGTTATTGAGCTTACACCCTGCGATACACTTCCTCCAATAGAAAACCCCGTATAGCATTTCTTGCTCGTTTGAACGGGTTCTTTGCTGCATCGATTGGCTTGGAGGTGCAATGGTAATGTGGGATGCTTTATTTTGAACGATGTGAAAAAATTAGTGACATAAACCAACACATCTTAAGTACGATGAAGGACTGACATATGATTGGAATTTTCAGCAGCCTTTACAAATTGTGAAATGCGCGACTCGATTGCATGGTTGTGTCCGGAAAAATTTGATCCTCGTTCCATTGCTACGATTCTTTGCAATGTCGGCGTGGTCAGATCACGTAGATCAAGGTTGTCTTTGTAGCCAAGTCTCAGGGCTGAGAATGAGTGATGTCGAGGGAAGCAAGATCAGTGACACTTTCTGTAGGCAAAAGAAAAGACGAAGAAGACGCACTCATAAGATAGAAACCTGCAATTGGTACGAAGACATGCATGAAGAGGATCAGTAACATAAAAGCTGCTGCTGGAAAAATACGGATGCATACCTTCAAGAGTACGAAGCTTATCTATCAGATATTTATCCTCATCCTGTAAGTGAGGTACACCAACAACTCTGATTGAAAGGAATACAATCACTCTAGGCAAAGCCGGTTGGTGCTTGAGCAGGGAACTAAAGGCATGGGGAGCTCCGATACCTCTACCGTGATGATGAAAGAATGAGAAACATTCTAGTCTTGGCAATGGATCACTCAGTCTTCTACCTTCATAGAAGGCCGGATTCAATGTCAAGTGCTCTGATCCACCTGCCTCACTCCCCAAAAAGGTACTGCGTTGTGAGGCCTGATGCCGTTGTGCATGTGAAATTGAGCTGTATGAGCCGTCACGATGCTGTGGAGATGTGGGATTGGTTGTTTGGTGGGATTGGATTGGTGGATAATTCGAAGTGTTGGTCGAAGCTTGGCGTCCAGCTGGCTCGGCTATCGTAACCTTTTGCGTTGAGCCGGGCGATGGGTCTCTGGAGGATGCGTTTCTGGGAGCCTCAAGTAAGCTTTGCTGGGTTGGGCTGTTTGGATTCTCGATCTGAGGTGTTGGACTGTCGTAGCGGCGGCTGGTAGTTAAGATCCTTCCATGCTGGGTCCCAAGATCTTGTTCAGTTGCATCGTTGTGTTTTTCATCGAAATCTTCCATCTCTTCAGGCTCTTCGTGAAGGGCTAGATCTGAAATCAGTGGCATCGCTGTATCTTTGACGATCGCGAGACGACTTTTGAGGGTGTTGGTTCCATTTTGATTATCAGGTTGATCCACAGCATCTATTTCATTGAGTATTTCCTTCTCACTAGCAGTAAGGGATTCGTTGTCCTTGAACAGATTGGGAGGTATATGAGGCAGGCGATGGATCAGAAGTTGGCTCAGGCGGACCCGGTTTCGTGAATCAAACAGATCCTCCAATTCCTTTGCCCAAGTCCAGAATAGTAAGAAAATTCCAATCAAACACCCGATTGTGAGGGTGAACCAAGCTCCGTGTGGGATCTTTTGGAGTGTGGATGCAAAAAAGACGGCGTCCACAAACCCGGTGACTACGAAAAACAATATGGCCACCCATAACTTCACTCCCTTGACGTGAACCTGACGACAAAGAATAGACCACATGAGTGAAGGAGAAATCGACAAAGTAAGGGAACCTAAACTAACCATGACCATTGTCATCAAGAATGTGGTCGAGATGAGTACCCCAGCCACGGCAAAACCATCTGTGTCGTCTGTAGTTAGAACAAAAACATTCATTGTACAAGAATTACAGAAGGGAACTCACAGGCTGAAGTTAGTGACGAGTTACTCCCAAATCCCGCGGTAACACCGACGGTGCCGATGAGAAGGATGAAGTTGACACTGGGTGCATATATCTGGCCCTGTGATTTTGTGCTGGTATGAATAATCGCGACAGGAGGGAAAGCTTTCAGGCCGACCATTTGCTGAATCAACGAAAAAGAAGCTACGCAAAAAACATAGTGTTAATGGATCGTAATTAAAAGGTGAGCAAAGCTCAGGGAAAGCCAACCTGTAATCATTGCTTGAGAGGCAACAATGGTTGCGAGCATTCCAAATACCCAGACAATCCACCAAAGTGCACCACCGCTCCCACCGGGGATAGACTGATAAAAGATGTTAGTGATCACGCGATCTCCATTTGTTATTAACTGAGCACCTTGACCTAGGTAGGCTAGGATCAACGCAGGATAAATCCAAGTAATGAAGCTCAAACGGATAGCCCCTTTAGAGAATTGGCCGAGACTGAGAGAGCATGGGCAGAACAGCATGAGTCATCTCCACGGCCAAGATTAGTGTAGTTCTGCTCACTTGGCAAATAGAGCCTCGACCCCAGTTATGGCCAGCAAAACTCCACTGAGGGGCGTGAGATCCTTGACGCGAACAAAGTAGAGAATAGCACGGCTCGGATCGAATGCCCTGAAGATTGCGGGGTGTGTGGTGATATTGTATATGCCTATGCCTGAAAGTAGCAAGAGCCAAACGGTAACAATGGGTGCAAAAGACATTCCGAGTTTGTTGGTTCCAAAACTCTGTGAAAGGAATATGAGCACGAGGATGGCGATGGAGACGACTTCGATATTTTTGGAAGAAAAGGATGGTGCCGGAATGGCAATTCCAGAGACAGCGCTAGAGACCGAGACGGCAGGTGTCAAGATACCTACAAGTTTATGAAAATGTCAGAGCGCTCGCTGGTTATGCAAGAAAAAGACAATGGACGGAAAATATCGAACCATCACTGATAATCAAAGCAACGGCGAAGAGTGTCTAGATACAGTTTTTCGTCAGGCGGGACTTTGGCTTCGTACTGAAACACATCTAACGGAATACTTACGATGACCCTCATGATGGGTTTCACAAATCGTCGGCTAAGAAATGGTGTAGCTGCTGATGGGAGATGCTCGATTGATGTGATTGAAGGTAAAGCTAATTCTGACCCCGGTTTTCTGTAAATGACCATGCCGGATATATATGAGCTCCATCAAGTGATGTTGGACAGTTAGGTTTGGTATCACATACTCAGGTGGATACATTTGTGAGAATAAGGCAAAGGGACCTCCTTCTCCTTCTCCAGTTCTATAGCAAAATCAGGGCAGTTCAGAACGTGAATGGGCCTCAAAGGAATGTCAGATTGAGTGGAGACACCAAGATAAGCTTACCCAAACTGATTTTTCATAGAAAGATGGGGTAAATCGAGGGAATCAGCGATTTTGTCATGTTTTCTTCAAAATTGTCGCGTCAGGTTGATTGAAAAGCGTACCTCTAGAGCAATCAGACTGTACTTGATCAATGGAACAATTGTCAAGGCCCAAAGAATTCTACATAGATAGATAATGTGACAAAGTTAGGAGGTGATTAATGATTTGAGAAGATGTTTGCAACACGCACGCGCTAATTGCTCCTAGCGCGTCTTCGGCACTTGGTGCGGGCCCCTCTGGGGGGAAAATTCCTATAGAGACAAAAAACTGTTATTATAGGATTGCAGGGACAGTCACTCGGTGGAGAGAAAGATTGGTCAATGTTGGCTTACCATTCAGCACATACAACGGACTCGTCCTGGTTTTGTTCAAGAAAAGATATCAACCCATGATCAAATTGGGTTGCTTATGTGAAGGACGACTGGAGATAGCTTATAAATACAAACCCTATGTCACCATATATCACACCCACCGATGCGAAGGCAGTAATTAACAAGGACGGAGCTGCCTAAAAGGTGGTTCCAGAGGGGAAAGATAACGCAAGACATGATAAGTCAAATCGAATCGATGAACAAAGGCGATGTAGGGCAGGCAAGAGATTGATGGTTCTCAATGGAGTGGGGCTTGGGATGTGTCGGTGTAGCTTGATGTGGTGTGAGAGGGGTGAACAAATGACTGTAAATACCTGTTTATAGCGTGCGTCGAGGGTCTCGGTCCAGGTCAGCGCTCTTAGTGGCGCAGAGTCGAGTCTCTTGGGCATCGCAAAGAGATTGCCGTGTTTGTTGTGATAGACTGGTAAATGGGTGCGAGGAAACGCGGCGGGAGATGGCGGAGAGCCTTTCGATAATTGCGCTCGAGGATGTTGGGCGGTGGTGAAGTCTGAGAGGTCGGTTGAGGCCGGTCAGCAGTGGATGATAACACAGTCACTTGAAGAGATTAATCAAGCGATTATAGCCAGAGCATTTCGATTCGCGCCGGTTCCGATAGGATGTAAAATTTATAGGATATGTGAGATCGGGTGAGAGGAAAAGAGAATGGCCAAGTCTTCGACTTGATTGGCTGAGAATATGAAGATGATCCACATCAAATTTTGCAACCGGCTATAAAATGAATCAAACCTGGCTTCTCACCGAAGGCAACAACCGATGATAATCAAATGGCAAAAGCTGGCCAGTACAGCTCAAAACGAGTGGGACTTGGTTAAGTTTGATCAAATGGTTACTTCGTGTCGTCGCATCGGATTTCTTTCCCAAGTACGATTGGGTTCACTACACGGTTACGCTGGAAGCTTATACCATTACCGCTACGTATGCTTCAAGATCCAGCAGGTCGCATACAAAACTCGCCAACGACCTTGAGACTTTAGGGCCCGTTCGGTTCGAAAAGTCAAAAATCGTTACACAAAAACTACTTGAAATTCGGTCCATCTCTTGGGAGGTAGATATGTAATGAATAGGCAGTTGTCATGAGCATTACGCGTTCTCTTTGGATTGGGCGCGTTCTCTTTTATGTGCATAC